>JAOBYK010460677.1:0-14020 GCA_025434845.1 Phenganax subtilis | reverse complement strand
GACACTCATTGACACTGAAATATGTAACACTTGTGTTTTATATTCCTGATAAATTCCTCAGCAACAAAATTGGGAAAAGAGACTTTAGCTTGTACTCGCTTGTAGCATTCCGAAGTGAATACTCAAAGCATAGCGCTATAATGCCGGACTGAGAAGACAGTAGGCGGTTCTCATGTTGCGTTGTCAAAGGAATTGCCGTGTTTGCCATTCAAATTTCGTCCAACATGGCGTAAATCTCTTTGTACTTTAGCTTAATCTCATGGGAATGGTTGCACACCACTTACATAAATAATTTTAAACTCTTATGCGTATTAAAATCACCATGCGAATATATTCAAAGAATTTATATTTTTCATTTCCCCGTAGCGATTTTGAATTTTTTGACTAATATCATATTACTACATCCTATAGAATGCAGTTGAACCATTTAGATGGCTTCGAAACCCTGCAATACTCATTTTCTGTGTTAGGCCTATTTTATCCGTCGAGGTTTGCATGCATGAGTCGAGCACATTCAACTATTCAAGACATGGCCTGCATGATGAGGCAGTTATACTTATTATCAACCCATGCAAATCCGACGTTTGAAACTGGCCTTTTGTTCTGTTTGTGTGCATTGTTTCCTGGCAAAATCAACCAATAAAGTCGTTAGTCAACTATCGTCCGCATGTCACGGATGGGTAGTGAAAGCAAAACATTGCGATTGATTAGTCAGAAAAAAACTCAATAGACAAGTGACGGGAAACTGCCATATTATTGCATAATCCTGGACAACAACATAGATAAGGAGTGTTATTGAATTTTGATGAAGTTTCCCAACCATCCAAGTCTATTAGCTGTGGTTGAACGGACTCTTGGATTTTCTGAGCTTTCCATTGATTAATTCCATTAAACTTTTAGATAGAAGCTTTGTTTCAAGAATGAAACATTACTTGATGTTTAGTTTAATCAAACTTTGTGCTGGTGCCAAGCCAGTGTAAAAAGATATCTCATAAGGTTAGGAATACTACGGCGAATACGTCACTATCTGCTACAAAACACTCGTAAAGCCTTTTGCCGATGTCTGTTCTTTCTTTGATGTGCTGTTTGGGGGAATACGTCTACGTAAAATCTGAGCAGACTTCATCGGCTCCAAAACAGAGCTGCCAGATTTTTGTTAGATTTTGATCATAAGGCACCTTCGCTACTTTAATTTCTGGAACCTGGATGGCTTCCAGTTAACGGGAGAATACGATATTGTCGTATAATTCATAAAGCGTTAAATAGTCAATCTCCTAATTATATCAGTAGTTTACTATCGCCTTTTAGCAATGTACATAATAAAATTCTCGTGGTGCTATAACCATTCAAACCTGCAAAAGTGAACACAAATGGTGGCAAACGTACATATGCCTTCTTGGTAGCAAATGAGAGGAATATTCTGTTGCCTAATAATGTGCGATGTTCAACATCATTTTCCTCATACTGCAAAATTTAATTAAATTTTGTATTTCTTAAACTCAATAATAATATTGATTCCTCTTTGTGGTACCTGGTTGACCACGTACATTAAGAACTTTTTTATAACTTGTGTAAATATGTTAAACCTCTCTAAATGTTATAATGTATTCGTATATGGTTTTAGAATATTCTTAGGGTATAGACGAAAATTCCTTTTTGTAACTCTAGTCTCCCTGTTCATGAAGTGGCTTAATTAAGAGTTTTGTGGCCCTCATTGTTGTCTTTCTCGTGGCAGAAAGCAATCACTAGACCGCTATCAGACAAATTATCTTTTGCATTATTGTGGTGAACGCTGGATCAATCGTTTTTGATTAGAGGTCCAGACACACCGGAAGCAATTGGGCAAAGCGACGCAATTTTTCAAATTTTGAAAGCGTATAAATCTATCCATAGAAGAAAATTTTAAAAGATATGTAGACTAAATAGCTAAAACTATTACACTGCCTTTCAATATCTGGAGAATTTCGACTGGAATCAAAGTTACAAGTTAATAACAGTCGAGAAATTGCGTCGAGTTGCCGAATCTCGTCTGGTGTGTCTGAACGAAAAGACTTTTCAGAAGAAAACAATTTGGAGCGTACAGCACATTCCAGCGGAGATTTTCATGAATTTTCTTAAATTTTTCCAACTATAAACAGGAATAACGATGACAGAATACAGAATCCATACTTGACCAATGCACTCCAAAGCACATTTCACCACTCAATTTTCATAAGCTAATAAAATTAAACCATCTGCGTGTTTTCAAGACAATTTTCTCTGCGATAGAGGATCATTAAACTTCACTATCGCTAACAAGGAAGATAAAGCCGGAAAACTCAAAAGCGTTTATTAAATATTGTCGGCATATTTGACGCATTTACACAAAAGGAATGAGGTTTACGTCGACTGTGTGGGCTAAAAACTATATCACGTTACTCCAGCACACCCTCAAGAATGATGCGTCGTTTAAATGGAATCAATGATAAAGCATAGTGCTTAAGTTAAGACAACATATTTAAGAGGTATTATAAGTACATGTGGTACTTGTCGCTGGCAAGGAAACTCGGAAACTAACGTTCAACTTTTGGAAGGTCATGAGTTATTGGTAAATATCATTAATATAAACATAATATGCGTGCGCCAATCATTAATCACAATCAATATAAACAATATTTTAAAAGCATATAAACAACGCGTTATATAGAGAATTTGAAATTGGAGTTAGCGTGTACATTTCCATTACATATCGTATTAAAGTATTAAAACGGTACTTGTGAGATATTTATAAACAGAATTAGTAATACTTTACTATTGAGTGAAATTCTTGTTCCGCGTGAATATCAATAACATTCCTGAAGCATCATAGAAGACATGAAATTGAGATGCTCAATAGACTGTATAATTGTGCGTATATTCTAGTAGTTATATTTGTTGGATTTTTTTACAGAGCCAATAGCAGCCCGTGGCGTAAATGTCTTATTCAGCCTGGATATCAATAATACTGTTGACGAATTATTGAAGCTCTGACATTATTGTGGTACGTACCATTGCACGTTTTTATTGAAACATCCACGAAGGGCTACGCTAATAAGAAGGACGATTACTAAGACAACGCACAAAGGATTTTGATATTATTACTAATAGCAGCTCGGATTATTGAAAACTGAATTTAGTGCTGGCAATACGTTTTGAGTATTAGTCGGTGTTTAAACAGTTGGAGTCCAAATAAGATTATGTCCTAATCTGCGTGAACAATGACATAGCTGTGAAAACATCTAAAATGAGGTCTACATTATTAGATCAACGCAGGGTTAAGTAGAGCAGAATTTTGGGAACTTATTTGTTGTGTCCGTTGACAAGCGCGTGTGGAAATAATCTGTTGCTCGTGATAGATGCTCTGATACAAACATGCTTCAAAGTATTCTACGCACGCACGTCCCTGAACAACAGGATTCAAAAAAGCACTTGCACGCGAGTCGAAGCTGTGAAAAGAACGCAGTTACGACACTTCGTGTTAAAATGAAAGTTATCAAAAAGACTGGCAATCTAAAAACGACAAATGATGCAGCTGAAAAGGCCAGCGATAAGAAAATTGCATTATTGCAAATTCCAAATGACGAGAGATTACGAAGAAGACTTTCAGATTCTTTGGAAATAGACAACCCGGCGCCGCGTGCGCGACGACGTAGCGTCTCGTTTGATCCTTTAACCGTATTTAAAACAGCTATTCTTGAGAACGATGTGAATATTGCCACAGATGTACTAATTTCTGGCAAGGTTAGTGCAAATACATGCTTGGATGGAGTACTGCCTGTTATTCTAGCTGCAAAAGATGGTTGCGCGGAGTGTTTGGAGTTGCTAATTGAGCGAGGCGCTAATATAGATGTGTTTGATAAGCGTGGTTTCACGCCGTTGGAACTGGCTGTTCAAGGTGGACATTATGATTGTGCGCAAGTGTTGATTGCCGCTGGAGCAAACGCGAATTCAATACGTGACGGGTACTTTGATGAGAGCATCGAAAATGGACGTCATTCAACGGGTCGAAGTAGATCACGGACGTTTTGAACGATTGTCAATTATCCAAACACTATTTCTAGTTGTTAGGTATCATTCAAGCAATAGCATGCGAGACTTCTGTTTTTAAAAAGTATCACAACCTTTTAGCAGATTTTGAGACTGTTTCTTGAAATTGAAGTGATTTCAAAATTCTTTTAAAGATTTAAAGAGATTTTTTAAACTTTTTAAAGAATGTTGCAAACATTTTTACGATTTTTGCAATTTTTCTTGTTTGTTTGCGCCATTTTTGTCAGTCAAAGGCCAGTTGTTCAAAAGCCGGTTAGCTTAATCCTGGGTTGACGTAAAGTTTGAAGCAGAGTTTTTAAATATTTGTTTCAATGAATTGACAACATTTTTCCACAAAGCTTATTTACGTAAAGAGAGTTGTTTATTCGCCAAGTGTTAAAACAAATGGACTTACAAAAATGCACAAACTAAACAGCTTGTCAACTATTTACCCAGGGTTAACGCTAGCCCAGCTTTAAACACCAGGCCCAGACTTTACTATTTCTATGATTTTGAAATTTTTTCTAAATTTTAGAGAAGGTGCAAAAGCTTTTTTCGGGTAATGCTCTCTTTGGTTTTGCATTAGTACTTGTAACTGAGGCTTCACTATGTGTGATATTATGATGAACGCATAGTTAGTGAGCATCTGGGGCAGGTTGTATAAAACTTTTAACTACGTTTTAACTAAGATTTTGTTGTTAAAAAGTAGTTTAATCTTGAATAGGGGATTGGCAATTCTGATTGGTTGATATTCGTACTTAACTATAGTCAACTTAACGTTTTTATGTTGTTTGGAAACTTTAAAGTTTTTTTGAAATTTTTATTGCTTCGTGGGAAAGAGCATGAAAAAAGAGCCAATTGACAGGTCCATACATGCCATTGCCTGTACTTCAAAATCACGATAATTTAAAGTATGGAGAATTGTATAATATGTGCCACAAATATTGCCGATTCAGCGATAAAAGTGTGATGCCATTTTTGTGCGCTTGGACGATCAAATGAACTATAATTCAGCTCCATTTCTCAATGACATGAAAGTTGCCATGCACGTGACACAAGATAATACACGAACAAAAATGTAACAAATCTCGTTGTTATGGCGACTCTGTTGGCCCTCGGACCGAGACTGGTTTTCGCATTTGTCTCTGTAAGCAAAGTTCTAAATTTCTATGATGCCAACGTAGTCTACATGCAAAAATAAACGGCCCACCCTTTTTAGCACGTTAGTGCGGTTAGGAATGGATATGAGGCGCTTGTAACCTACACTTTAAAGAGGCCTGGGTGGACCGTGTTACCATGACAACAAAATTTATGACATTTATTTTGCATTTTATTTTGTATTGTTTGTGCAAAACTGATTAGAAATCTCTTTCATGATAAAAGTAGTATTTTCACAAAAACTAGCATGCAGTTTCAGTTGGTAATTAACTTGAGTTTGACTGGTAAATAAAAGAGAAAGGTAAAGGTTGGTGATCACTATTTTTTTATTTTAGATAATCAGGTGTAAACTGAAAAGAGAGGCTTTTTTGGGTTTTAAAATATAAAAAGTAGCCATGGTTAAAGTTTTACGGTTCGCAAAAGATACGTTATTGAGATTGATCAAAGGTCGCACGTTCATATGATGGGGCACGTGATTTTCTGGCGTTTTTTCCTCCATAACGTGCTACTTCTCGTGAGGAAAAACAGCTTGCTTTCTTCACGCTGGCGTGTGCGCTCTCGACCAATGAATTGCTCAGAAAAGCAAGCTTTGACCATTGCGATATAGTAGTAGGTGCTGTGACAATTACAATCAAAACAGAAATATCTGCACTCTTTTTTTTCTGTAATTGGTTGCGTAGTTCAGTATTAGCATTTGATCGGTTGTTGTTGAGAATAAATTCACTTCTACTGCTGTTTTCTGTAAGCAACAAGACGGTCGCAAGTATTGCCAGAAGTCCGGTAACATTCATTTTCACTTCTCAGTTGTGGTGATCAGTCTTCGCCTTGTTACTTTCCATGTCGCAGAATATTTTCATTCAATATTCTGTTATTGGCCTCTCGCATCGTTTCGCAATTTTTTGGTTCTCATACATGAATCACGTGCTTAGTGTTCAACATGTGCTATCACTTACGTCGTTTTAAAACGCAGTCAGAGACGAAAAACAAATGACTTTGCTAGTAGTGCTGTCGAATTCAGCTTTAGCATAGTTAGGCAAACTGTAGTGGCCTGAAAAGCTAGCATTTCAAACTCGAAAAAGAGGAAGCATATCAAAGCATCAAGTGTCATTTGGTTATGTTATTGTGTTTCTTTACCGTTGATACCTACAGTGGCCCATTCGGGACATGCGCGAGCATTGCTTTATTTTACTCACGTGCTTCTTTTTTCAGCTCGCATGACCTTCTGTGTTATGAGCGTGATTTTTTCCTGATTCGCACGTGATCTTTTTGGCGATTCCTGATATCAGCAACACAGTCCACATTGAACTAATGTAAAAGAACTCGATAGCATTATAGGCCATGTATATACTATATACAATAATCTGCATGATGGATATTGAGTAAGCGCATCAATTTACATTACAAAGTGTATGCTAACTCCTTCACTCTATGATACACTCTTTCTGTTGGCCTAACAGATTTATCCAACAATGTAAACATTTCACTAACAACCTGTTAAAGGTATGCTTGTCACGTATGTATTACCGTACTATTCAAACATAAAACGAAACTTTTGCAAGAGGGTCAAAGGTAACACCTGCATGGACTAACTATTGCAATCATTTAAATTTCGTTTACGCACGGAGTTAATTTTTAAATCAGCAATCGTCATTAATTTATTGATAGTTTGAACTTGATGATCAAAGCTTGATCTGTGTGTATCGCAGTTTATTGGCGATGATATGTGATCCACGTTCAGTCACCAGTGTAGGGAAAAATTTTTTAACACAAGAGATTTTACTCATTTATGGTCACCTGCACATGTCCCTGACAGTGCACATGCACTCAAATGGACATCCAGGGGCGTAGCAAGGGGAGGGCAGCAGGGGGAGCAAAGGGGGGCTTGCCCCCCCAAATCGTTTGAAAACCACAATTTTAAAACGTTGAAAACCGGTTAGAAATATGTTGAGGGAGGGCATCTCACTTTGAAAACTGAAAATTCTCCCGAGTGAGCATACCCCCTAACCTTTCTAAAATGTATTCGCCCCCCACAAAAATTAGGTCCTGGCTGCGCCACTGAGGAGGACATCATCATAAATAGCAGCATGAAATGTATATGATTTGTTTTCGCACGCACAGCAGGACTCGCCGATTCGGGACAAAAAAGTTTTCTTTGTCATGAAAAGGTACCTTATGCCGTAACGTCTTCAGGCTACTCTTTGTATAAATATCCGTAAATAACATTGCTATCAAAACCTATGCTTAGTGCAAATTAAGATGTCAAACAGAATGGAGCTGTAGAATTTCTCACAAATCAAGGATGGTTGAATTTCAAGAAATAGGCAATGCGATTGAACCGTAAGTCAATTATATACAGCTATATTCGGCTTTATGCAGGCCAAAACAAACCTGCGCTATTTTTGTGCAGGCAAATACCTTACTGAATAGGTATTTAACGCACCTACAACAAAACCGTTACAAGAAGTGCTGTACAAACGAGACATCAAACATTACCTGCATCAATAAAAAACATACAACAGCACGTTATTAAAACGTTATACCCAATTGTAGTGCAAAAGGTCGCAGAACATCATAAACCGAACACACTATTTTCTTCGATAAGCCTGGACATTTTCTTATTAATCATTATATCATATAAATAAGATGTGAAAATATTGTCCCAGCTTCTTAATTAATTGATGGGAATTTTTGTGATAATTAGGCGAAGTGTGTCAGTTCAACTCTTGTGGACGATGTTATATGCTCTGATGGCACATGAAAGAACCCAGATTTTTATTGATTCGAATCACTATTTTCTAACTACAATTTTTATTTTGCCATCTTGGCTTAATCATACGTATCCCCTATCCTACACGTAATTATATATCATACACCAGAAGGTACTTAAATAGCATACACTACAGCCCTCCCTTTTCCAAAAACAAAGTTCATATACGAGGTTCCTATATATCTAGTCTCTGAATTAAGTCTTTTTTTTTCTTTTCTCCCGCTTAAAGTATCCTAACAGTTAGTAATCCCAAATGCATCTATTTCCTAAAATCTAAATAGTCAGTGATATCATTAGAAATACAAACGTCCTAAACTTAGTTGCACGTATAATCGTTCAGATACTTTGGTCTCCTTTTAATCCGTTCTGATCGTCTTAACGGAACGTTTTTCCCAATATTATCACTCGCCTGTCCAATTGTTCCTTCTTCAGTACTTGCCTCTTCTTCATTTAGGGTTTTCTCATCCGCCTGAAATGGTATTTCTTCACGCACTACTTCATCCTGCGCTGACCCGTGGTCTTGTGACAACTCTATCTCATTCGATGTTTGTTGAATATCCTTACTTTCACCCCTAAGAGATAATTCAAGTAGTCCCATATCGGTCTCTGACTGACAGATGCCCTCAGAACCATCCAAAAACCTTTTACAATGCGACGTATTACGCGAGTATTGTACTCCTTCCTTCGACTGAACCACTAAACTGTTTCCACATTTCTTTAGAACAGTAAATGGAACAGGATTAAATTGGGTTGGGAACTTGTTCTGCCTCTCTTGCTGTACCAAGACTTTATCACCTGGAAGAATATCTGAGTAACACGCACGTCGTCTATCGTCAGCATACGCTTTACCTTTGCTCTTCTGCTCGTGATCCCGATCTCGTACTTCCAATTGCAACTCAACGTTTATGTCTCGAAGTTCTGGCGAACGTGTCCGTATCTTTCGACCAAATAATAAGTCAGCAGGGCTCATACCCGTAACTGGATGAGGTATACTACGGTAGGACGCTACATATACATTTAGTTCCTTCTTCCAATCTTTCTTCTCTGCCTGTGCAATTTGAATTTTTTTAACAATGACCGATTCTGTCGATCAACCTCACCATTCGCCTGAGGCCATTTTGCAGTAACTCTTCGGTGACGAATTCCTTGATACTCCATATAAGCCTCAAACTCCGAAGAGATGAGGTCCATTATCAGACGTCAGGCTTTCAGGAAGACCATGTCTAGAAAAAATTTCTTCAAGACTTTCAATGATCTTAACAGTAACGGTTGATCTAATGACGATAACTTCGTAATATCGACTGTAATAATCAATAACAACTAGTACATACTCTCCCGTGGGTAAAGGTCCTAATAGATCAACTGCTAGATCTCTCCATGGGCCGCTAGGAAGGGTAGTTGCTCTGATGGGCTCTACAGGGTCGGGACGGCTAACCAATTGGCATCCATAGCATGCTTTACCATATTTCTCTGCCGCCTTCTCGATTCCCGGCCACCAAACCTTACTTCGAAGCCTCTGCTTTGTTCCCACTTTATCAAGATGCCCCTCGTGAGCCAAACTTAACACTCTGGCTCTTAGCTTAGTTGGTATAACCACTCTTGTCCCCCTAAGCACCAGTTGACCAACTACACATAACTCGTCGCAACATGGGATATATTGTTTGTAAACCATCTTATCCCACGAATTGTTGTTAATAGATTTCTTTACTTCAGCGAGTTCTTCGTCACCTGCGGATGCTTCTTCACCCTCTCGTGTAGTCATTGCATTAGGTGTTGCTGTCACTGCCACAAATCTTACATAGCTTTCAGCCTTTTCTTCATATTTGCTGGTGTCCTGGTGGCCATGTAATAATCTTGACAATGAGTCTGCAAAAATCTTCGTTCCTGGCGCGTATTTCACTTTGAATTTGTATGGTTGCATTCGCAGCACCCACCGTTCGATACGTGCACAGGGCCTCGATTTGGGCCCATAAATGAATTCCAGTGGCTTATGGTCTGTGATTAATTCAAATGGAATCCCGTATACATACTGGTGGAACTTCTCACAGGCCCACACCAAGGCCAAGCTTCCTTTTCCGTCTGCGAGTATTTCGTCTCGGTTTCAGTAAGGCTACGACTTGCATAACTGATAACTCGTGGACCATCTTTATGCTTCTGTGTTAACACCGCTCCCAATCCGACAGGACTCGCGTCAGCAACTACCTGGGTTGGTGCGTCTTTGTCAAAATAACCAAGCGTGGTGCAACTTGATAACCGATTCTTCAATTCTTGGAACGACTTCCTCTGCTCTGAACCGAAATTGAACGGTACTCCTTTCTTAGTTAGACACCTTAGGGGCTCTGATATGGTAGCTAAATCAGGGATGAATCGACCACAGTAGTTCACCAGACCCGGGAAACTTCGCACTTCTGATGCCGACTCTGGCTCCCTCGCTTCGACCACTGCTCTCACCTTCTCCACTGTGCAGCTAATCCCATTTCCAGACAAAACTATTCCAACAAATGTCAGACGACTCATATTAAATTGGTACTTCTCAACATTGAGTGTTAATCCATACTCTCCCAACTGCTTTATAACATTCTCCAACCGAATGTCATGCTCTTCTTGATTCTGCCCATGCACAATGATATCATCAAATATGTCAACCTGTCCTTCCACTCCTACAAGTACTATCTGGATCTCGCGCTGGTATTGTTCTGACGCAGAGTTGACTCCAAACAGTATAACCTTTTATATCTGTATAATCCACAATGGGTGACAAATGTCGTAATGTCTCTTGATTCAGGGGTCAGTTCCAACTAGTGGTATCCCCACTTTAAATCAAGTTTGTTAAATACACTACTCCCGTTCATATCTTGTGTAATTTTATCAATCGTGGGGATAGGATGCCTTTCTCGCATGATCGCTTCGTTTGCTCTGCGCATGTTAACACACAGTTTTATCTCCCCATTTGGTTTTGGAACTATCACTACTGGGTTGACCAATAAAGTCGGTCCCTCCACTGGTTCTATGATGTCTAGACTTATGAGGCGTCTAATCTCTTCTTCTACTCTGGGCCGCATGCTAAAGGGAATCCTTCGAACAGGCTGAACTACAGGCTTTACGTTGGGGTTTATGTGAAGCTGTACTATCCGACTTTTCAACTTACCAACACCTTTGAAGACCTTCGGATACTTCTTCTGAACCCTCTCGCTAATATCATCCAACTTAATTGAAGCAACTTCAGCACCCATCTTGAGAACTCCAAGTTTCGTGGCAGTGTCTCTACCAAAGATTGGTTCTCCTCGTCCAGAAATAACTCAGACTTCTGCATCTACGACATGATGACCAACAGGATTTTACAATTAAATGTCCCTATTATCTCCAGTGGTGTCTGTGAGGCATAGGTATAAAGTTTCTTTTCTGACCGAGATGATGTTCATACAATTCGATTCTTCTTCAACCATTCCCATTATCCACGATGTTAACACTGGCACCAGAATCGATGATCATGTTCAATTGACACCCTCCGACCATAAGTTCAACTTTTTCTGGTTTGGAACTTCCTACAATAAATGCATACCTTGGATCCTACACCTCCTCTGGATTAACAACATTGACAGTTCTTCCACGCTGCTGGTGCTTGCTGACATTATTGCTTTTCTTTTCTTCGTCTTGGATTGAGCTTCGAAATGATCCTTTAGACCACACTTTCGACAGGTTTTTCCTTTCGTGGGGCAGCTGGGGTCCATTCCAAAGTGACCATGTTTGCCGCACTTGTAGCAGCTCTTATCTCGACCGTTTCTCTGTTTTATATTATGGTCTCGCCACTCACGCTTTTTAGTTTTTTCCTTTCACAAAATTGGCAACCTCAACACCTTCTTGCTTTACTGTCGACATTGCCGCCAGCTGCGAATCAACTTTCTCACAGTTCTCCGCAACTTCAAGTGCTCGCTCTAGGGTAAGTCCTTGGCCCTCTTCCAAGAGTTTCCTTCTAATATATGAGCTTGAGCATTTGCAGATAATTTCATCACGAATTTGATTGTCTGTTTCATCACCATAATCACAATCTTTTGCAGCTCGTCTTAATGTAGTTGCAAACTGGCGAACTGTGTCTCCTTGCTTTTGTACTAACTTTCTGAAACAATGTCTAGCATATGTCGTATCAACTTTCGGTATAAAGTATGTATTCAAAGCCCTTCTTATAATCTTTAACCTCACCTGTATTTGGTAGGGTTGAAAATATGTCCTAATCATCTGGTCCAGCTAAATGTAGCAGTAAGGCACGCCTCCTCTGTTTTATTGTTGCGTTGTCGCCATCAATGATCAATCCTTTTCCGTCAGCATACAACTCGAAGCCAGATAACCCCAGTTTCGATTCCATCTTAATCGAAGTGTTTCGGGCACAGACAGCCCAAGCGTGTACTGTGCTTGTTATATTTTTTATTGATATTCTTATTTGTAAAAAATACTGTGATAAATGTAGATACAACAATCGTACATAAATATAAAGAATATCCTTGTGTCTGAAACCTTTTAATTAATCTTTATTGATCACTGATCTCAATATAACCTGATTTGAATATGTAATGTTCCGTATAGTTTTAAATAATCGGACAGAATTGTTGTAAATTGTAATAATTTATAAGGATAAAAACTTACGATTTATCAGTGAAGTCTTTTGTTGTGTTATTGTTGCTTGTGAGGTTATTTTAAAGTCGTCTTCGGCGACTTTATTCGGCGGCGTGTTGATGCTGTTATACTATGCACGATAATTAGGGAAGGCAGGAAACTCCCACGAGACATGCCCGCGTTCAAATGCAAATATCTCGCCTCAAATCCGTTTTTTGTCGAAGAAAATAGCATCAAAGCAAAGACGAAAGATAGGTAGGTAGGTAAACTTTCATTTCAACTCGTTAACCACTTCAACAAATGCTGGTTTCCAAGTGGGACGTGAATAAAAACTACGGATATTTACAAATTAATAAAACTCACAAAGTAATGAATAAGTTATATACACATTAATATAATTATAAGTTATTGTTGATCAGGCTGGCATTAGAAATTGTACTATTAAACATGGATAGAGACTAACTATTTCTAGCTTGTTCAGGCAATGAATTCCTTATAATCCAGTTTTTCAATGCTTTTGCAGATAAGTCTTCCCTCCCTCAAGACAGAAGCTGAGATTCAAATTGGGACACCGTACATGACTCTTTGGGCAAATTGGTAAATCTTGTTTGGGTGAAGACAAGTTTTTACTGTGGTATTTTCGCTCGAACACAGTAAAGAGACAACAACATACCCACTAGTCGTGGCAAATTCAAATGGCAAAGTGGCTTTCCATCATTCGAACTTTTTGTGAAAGACAAGTTGAATATTGAAGGCAAATGGACTACCCCTCGCGGAGGATGTAAGCAGATAAAGACAGACAACGTAACTATTCGACTGTATGACAATCAAAGTGTGCTGCTAGATGGCGCTATGGTAGTGAAATACAGAGAGATCTTGGAAAGATATGCAACCACTATAGCGGCGGCTGGAAATGAAGAGGGTGGTGATGGCGAAGATACATCGTCCCCGCAATTGCTCTTGCCGTTGCATAGCACTGTAGGAGAGACATCTAATCAACCGCAGGTAGAAGTTAGTGCTTGTGCGAACGAATCCTTTGTGCCTCAATTAACTTGGTTGAAAGCGGACATTGCGAGTTTAGAGTCTCAACTAAATAGCGACCTGGTATCGGAAATTAATTCTCTCAGATGCATGCAAAAAGATCTAGTTTCTGTGATTCGCATACAAGACGAGGCAATATGTAAACTTAATGATGAAAACTCCTTCCTCACGTCAAGATTAATATCTCTTGAAAAGTTTGTAACAAGAGCACTTGGTAATAGCACTGCAAAGAATACCCCTGGCCCTAATAACATAATTAGTCCTTCGATTGACTTTGTATCTACCGATAAAAACCAGTCAAGCATTACAATCCCAAATGTAAATGTGAATGTTTCCCCCATCGATAATTTGCCTACGCCTGGTGAAAATAGCATGCGTGACGAATTGGTAACGATTGAA
>JAOBYK010460566.1:0-10659 GCA_025434845.1 Phenganax subtilis | reverse complement strand
TTGCGGTCCGGAATTCGTACGTTTTAGCCCATCAAATTGCTTCGTTTGCGGTCCGGTTTTTCACGATACGGACCGCTAACGGTTTCTACAAAAATCTAAACAATCATTACCAAATATGGCGTACATTTTACCATAAATGGAAAGTATATGTTTGAAATTTTGCAATAACGATTTTTGCGAATGCAAATCATGCATACAGTTTTTTTAAAGTAAAAGTTTACAAATATCGCAAAACTATGCGCTTGCTTTACCTAAAACTTCGTAAAATGTCTTGATGTTTTTTATCAAAAAAATAAACACATTATTTACCCGCTTTGCTCGGTCCAGATGGGGTAAATAACATATATGTAGGATGTCACATGAAATTTACAAAGAGCTGTTATTGCCTTTTCTGCTTCCTATGAAGGCAGACTTTTACCTGTAGGTCAATTTTCAGGTATTAGTGCTTCTAACAGCTTTACTACAGTTTCATTCAAGTGTTGACGCCTCTTGCAGTGACATTGTAAATTTATGCCTAGAGAAGCAGCAGCTGGAAGAAAAAGCTCCAATGCGACTCCTTTAAAAGCAGTGCTATCTGCATTTGTTGACTGAAGTGTGTACTTTCCTTTTCTGAATTCTTTCTTTAATTCAAAACAGTGCATCAATTGTGTATTGCAGATGAATATTTGCTTCCACCAAGCTTGTCTGTTCACTTTGCAAAGCTTCTGACAGCAAGGATAGTTGGGCTAAACAGGCTTTGGCTATCGCTTCATCTTCAAGACATACTTTTGTTCAGAGCTTCATCATGATACCTTGAAACATAGTGCAGTCAGTAGGTTCAATCAGTTTATCTTCTGAAAGCTTCTTAAAAGTGGAATAAAGAATGGGGGTAGCAACTCCATAAACCCTTGAGTGCTTGAAATGATGGTGCAATCCAGCGAGCAATAAATATTTTACCAATTTTCTTAAGCTGTTCATCATTACAGCAACGAAATAGACCTTGGAAAAATTCTTTCACATTACAGAAATTGAGGTCCAGGTTGGTCCAGGTCAGGCCTACACGCGGTCTAGGCTACCTGCCTTCATTGGCCTCGATATTGTGGCCAAGGCTAGGTCCAGGCCTCGTCCAGGCCAGAGAAATACCGTACACACATAACTCCAGACAAGGCCACGTGGCTTAATTCGCACATGTCAGGGAAAACATTTTCTGAAGCTTCATATATAACTACATGAATCCAGATAAAAAAAATTATTGATCAATAGGTTGATTGTTTACTAACGATAGCTATTTTTCTGCCTTTATCCAAGATATTCCTGCAAACTTTTTTCCTCATACACTCCACAATGCATTTAATCATCTCCATGCATGTGTATCTTTAATGTAAAACTAAACCCATGTCAATTTTGTTACTGCTTTGAAGAGTGAGAAGTTGTGGATAGTCAGTGGACAGACGATTCTGATATCCAATAAATTATTAAGTTTGAACCCATCTCTCCGTCAGCTCTTTTGAATGACAGACACTTTTACACGCTGTCTCAACTTTTATGTCTTCTTTCTTATGTAGACTGCCACTTCCGGCAGCATGTGCTTGGGTCTTAGCACCTTTGAGCCTTCTTTTGACCTGTTTCTGCACCATGATCTTCTCGCCATCTCTATGCACAGTACACGAGCTCCACTCACTACTGAGGTGACTGGCGTTCGTGATAGTCTAGTGATTTAACTTTTCTACAAACATTGCAAACAAATGCTTCCATTTTGCTGACCAACAGGCACTATATAAAGTTACTGTACCATCAGTAGAGTTACCATTATTTGGCTCACCTTCTAATTGTTTTGCTACTATCTGCATCTGGAATGTTACATTGATTTGACAGACTTGGTTGAATTAGACTGGCATTTTCATTTGTTTCAGTGGAAAATTACATCAAATTTTTCCGCACCTTTTCTAGCAAGTAGTTGATATTCAGCAGTTCTATTCCGCATTAGCTCTTTAAACGCGAGTTGGTTGATCAACCAGGAAAAAAAGAATGGCAAGATTATTTTAACACGTAACATAACCAAAATGTTTAAGTGTATTTAAAATACTTTCGTAGACAATTACAGCAACCTGGAACAATTTAATTAACATATAAGTTGTTCTTTCCATAATACATCCTAATGTTGAAGCTAGGCATACTTACATCTCAATTTCATGTTTTTTCATGCATATGCTTGCCAGTTTGCCAGCATCATGATGAGCAGTAAGAATATATGACATCTTGTGTCGGCAGTTGACACTTTACCAGCATGCTACTTTGTGCTACTTTCACTATAATCATCTTAACTAGACCTGGTTGGCAAAAAGTAATGAAGTCCTTATAGTTTTCAATGACTGAACTTTTAAATCATGATTCCAAGGCACAATTAAAACAGCACCTTTAGAGTTCCATAGGACATGAGCCCAAATTGGTGAGCCATTTTATCAGATGGTTTAGGCACCCCTTCCTTCCCCCTCCCCCTCCCCCCTCTCCTCCTCTACACCACTGTTACAGCACATAATTTAAGGGTTTGCAGAATTACAAAGTTCTTATTGGTTTAAGAAGGGTGTAAAAGGCAGATGAAACTCAACAGCATCACTCGCAAAAGTAGCAGTCTCAAGATATTCTGAAATATATGCACAGCTAGAACAACCACAATGAAGTAAAATAGGTGGTAAAATAGGCTGCCAGCTATTCAAAACATGAGGTCAAGAAATTCACTTTCGTTCCCCACTATTCTAACTAAAAACAAAATACATAATCTAATAAATTAATACTAAATTCAAATATGAAAAGTTCCCATGGGTTGCTCCTGCAGTTTTTATTGCAATGTATGATAAAAATTCAAATTTTCGACTTTTCAAGAGGCATTGTCAAAGAATACCGTACCTCAAAAGGTGAAAATCTTGAACCAGTCTTGTGCGTCATAGTAATGTGGTACAAGTAAATTTTAAGAAAGTCAAACTGATGTAGTTGTGAAGTCAATTGAGCATTTTTTGGACCATGATATAGCTGCATTCAACGGTGAAAGAATTCCTCCATTCACAAAGTATCATATGCAATCTTATTAAAAGTTTACCGATTAAAAAAAGGATCAAAACACCTGAGAAGTCCAAGAATAGACACTCCTTGTGAAAATAACGACAGTGAACCAAGAGAAAAAGAATCAGGGTAGAGGTGTGCTTTGCATTATATCTAAAATTGCCTTAAACTTATCATAATACATGCAAAAGTTATAGCAATCTGTGATGAATTGCTATTAGGAATAAATGCCACGGTAAGTAAGATACATTATTTCCTTTCAGATAAAAAGTAACAGTGAAAACTGGACAGACACGAAGTAGCCTTAAATCATATGGTTCTACAACTGGCTCATAATCAACAAATGTCCCATCAAGAACTTGCCTTATATGCCAAAAAAAGAACCCACATGCACTTGTTTGGTATGCTAGTACATCTACCCAAAACATTATTTTTTGGCCACTTACTCTCTCCTTTCAGGTACTGTAATTCGGCTGTCTCTATTTCTCTTGTACCTAAATGAGAAAAGGACTACAAAGAAACTCACCTAAAGCTGCATGTCTGATGCTGGAAAACTAAGAAAAGCTGCTGAACTGAAAAAAGACGAGTTGATCTTGTTGGATATTAGGAACAAATGCAGCGTTGCAATTGAAGCATGTTACCACAAGAAGTGCCATGCTAACAACACAAACTTTCTCAATGTGCAACATGTTGAAGAAAAAACTGGAAAACTAGATGAGTAATCCTGCACATGTGTCTTTGATAAGCTGAAGAGAAAAGGATAATAGTTAACAAGGAAATCATTATCATGAGTAACGTGGTGAAGGAATTTCTTAAGACTGTCTACGATATGGAAAGCTTGGATGCTTCCCAACATAAAGCGCATCGTTCAAAGGCAAGACTAAAGGACACATTCCCACAATCAGCATCTATAAGACCTGGCAACAGAAACAAGAGTGAGATTGTTTCTAGAGAAGACCCGAGCAGCACCAACATTGCTGAGGAAAGCCTAATGTGTGACCATTCAGACGTAGATAATGACAGTGAAAAGGAGGACAAACTATGCCAAAACAAAATGCGTTTGAAAGCAACAGTGATGACAAACTAAGAAGCTCGCTCCATGGAGCAATAATAATCCACAACAAATTCAAAACCTGTACCATGTTCCTTTAACAATGGCCACCTAAACCTTCTGAATTTACCGCCAGGAATGCAGGATACGTGGGTTTCCCCCACCTTGTGTTGTATTCCTGTCTTGGTTGCTTGATTTTTCAGATGATGCAAGCACGGACGCGAACTTGAAAATTTCAGTTCCGTGACACTGGTTTGAAGGTAACTATCATACAAATACAGTTGATGCAGTGTTTAGATGATGATCCCTTAAGGTGGTAACCGAGTCTCAAATTTGACATTTTTAAAGAATAGGTACGCATAGCTTACTTGTGTGAAGTCGCTGAAAATAGCCATGACTGCAAACTAAGCATTGCGACTATATTATGGCAGTCATTCTAAAACACGCCTATAATCACCGGTCATGCATGAAACTATATTAGCTACCTCTACTGAAAATCACGCATACTAACAGTTATCAAAAACTGTGGATAGTGTTCATGTGCTTTCAGAACAGTCATTCCAGAGTGACTGTTTATTAACTGATCAGTTCAGCACATGATGGATTGGGTAATAGGAAGCTTATGAAAATGCGAATTCGGGCGACGACGCCGTGACAAGAGTAACAATACGCATGCGTTACTTATATCTGGCTGCTTCGAGGGACCACGCCGCCGCCAGAAAAGCTCTTTTGATCGCATCCCCAAAATTCAGAATGGCGGAAAAAGGAGTTATTTCGAAAACGTACAATTTGACAATGTTTGAATGTGTTTCTTTCTATTCTCATACTTTACCAAACTTAGATATATTTAACTATTTTCTAACTATTTAGCGAATGTTTCTGATTACTCAAGCTGAATTTAGACGTCAAATTTGAAAAAAACCAAAGGTGTTGTGGTTGTTGTGGCCGAAATTCGCGACGGCGAATACAAGTAGATTCGTAACATGAATTTGACTTAGGACAACGCTGTGTTGTCATGGCGTCGTCGTCGCACAAAAAGTGCGAATCGTAAGCTCACTAATATGGAAGTCGCCTTGCTTTTTGGTTAAGCCTCGCCAACAACTTTGTTTGTATGAACAAAAACTCCAGTTCGCAAGTTGTGCTTAAAGTCAAACCACAGGCTATGCGAAAAATGTAAAGTTTTACACCTGTGTAGAAATAATGCGCTAGTTAAAACTTACATGAGATGCAGTTATAACAAAGTGAATTTTATTAGTAAGTTAATCTCATGATCTCAAAATGTACACTCTATAAGCAACTTAAGCGCATAGTTGTACTTAATATAAATTTCAAATGACAGAAATCACACATAAAACATTGTTTACAAGAGAATAGAAGAAAATGGAAAAAGTAGACAAACACATTAAAAACAGGACATGTTAAAGAGAACATTGTGGACAGAACAACTATGAAAGGAGTAAGGTTCCAACATGGCGGCGCACATCAACGTCTTAAACAGAAAACATGAAGATTGGTTTGAAAGGTAGAAGAAGTTTTTAGTAGTTTTCTAATGCTTTACGTTTTAACGTTTCATGAAAAGTCACTTGATTAATCAGCTAGTAAATCATTTCGATATCGCCAAGCTTTTTGCCACATGATGTTGAACAACAACTTTCGTCATTCTGTCGTTCGTAGAAGTACAAGGTAGCCAACTCCTTGAATTTGAATAATAGCATAAAACTTCAATACAAAGCTTGTTTCAGTGGTTCATTTTTTCGTTGTTCTGTATAATATAATTTGGTCATTTAGGCAGGTATGATGTAGTGAACTCTTTAAACGATAGGATGGATTTGGTATGAATGCACAACTAGGTATAGGTTCCTTGAAATTACTTAAATTACCGATAATTAATACAGGATAGCAATCCGAGATCATAGATCCAGTAAGAGTTCACAGCTTGTTTCAAGTTCATTGGGAGCTGACAATGGAAAAGAAAGCGATTGCAAAATGTCGATTGCGCGACATTCAGCACTGAATGGAAATCCGCCTTAATAATTTCTCATTACAAGGAGACAAAATGCACGTAAAGCTCTAAATAGTGCTGATGTAGCAGTTTTGTCAGTAAAAACTTGCCAACTGTTGTTAATGTTGCTAATGTTGGTAAATGCGTTGTGGATAATAGTACTTGCGCATAAACACACCAATACAAGTTTTAACAACAATTCAAGGTCTATTTACAAATATATAGTCTAAAGCTAGATCTCGTTGGTGATCGTTTGCTAAAGGTGTCAAACGATCATATAAATACAGTATATTGTGAAAATATTTTGTGTATACATTGTAATTAAAGTTTTCCTTCAACTGTGGCCCGTGCTAACTTACTTGTGTATAAATTAAGGCACATACACCGTCGAAAGTACAAGTTCTCAATTACTGTGAAACGCACATGCTTTCATGAAGTGCAAAATTCACAAATGCTAATAAATCTGCAGTCTCAGTTAACTGCTGCAAAATCGTGAGAACAAGAAATGTTACGTTCAAATAACACAAATATAATTATATCCATAGTGGAGGAGCAACTCCTCGTGTGGCATTTGAAAGATGAGTAGAACACGAGTTTTCTCTTACAATTTATATAATGCCAAGAAAGTTCAAGTACCGTTATTCAACATATTAAATCTAAACATAAATTGTGTACACTTCTACTGCGCATTCTTCAGGCTGTATAGTGCGAGCATTTTCCTTGCGTTACTAACTCCTAGTATTAACATAAATTACACTATTAACTCCAACTTACACCAAACTTGAAAGCATTTCATTGATTACAAGAGACCTAATAGTTCAAATAACGTATGATCATGCTGTTCAACGCTGTTAAAACCTGAGTGTCGAATTTGAATAACAACATCACTTATCTTCACTTTTAAGCACAAAAACTGCAAAAACGTTGGAAATCTTCGTAAACAACGAACACACTGAATAATTGTTTTCAGACCAGTCATCATGAGTCATCACCGTCACATGCACGTGATCGACATTTTACGAAAGTTGTCACGAACGCGGGATCGTCACCACTCGTCACCCGTTCGTGTAGCTGGCATTGCTTCAACGGGAACGACTGGTAGACATTTATGCCTTTCGAGATGCAGTATTTACGACAATGCCTTTAAAATACACGAAAGTTTGAAATTTTGATCGCAAATTGACCAAAAAATGTAGGAAGAACCTGCGAAGAACTTTTCAGAGTTGAATTCAGCGTTATTGATTCTATAAGATTACATTGTTTGTTTCTAGTTTAGAAAAGAGGGACTGAAACGACACTTTTTACGCAATAGATAATAGCCTAAAGGGCCTATGAAAATAAATTCCAGTAAATTTAAGTCCCAACAGTATGGATTTTTGCTTAGTCTAGTGCCCTGCAATATAAAGCTTCACACACTAGCTACTTTTTCAGCAGTTTTATACTGTTCCCTGACTCACTCCATAGCACAAATAGGGGATACAGGGAAACTAAGTTTTTAAAGAGCAAACTCACTCGGTACAAATTGATGTAATGAAATGTGCACTCTAGTGCTCACTTTATTTTATGGAAAATATCTTCTGAAAAATAAATATGCAGAACGGACAATGATACTGACAAACATGAAGTACACAAATACATAAATAGAAGTGTCATACCTGATGGCGAACTAAAACTACCAAATGTGGCAAAATTTGAAGAAACTGGCATTGTTGCTGGTTGATTTCCCAAAGATCCGAATACACTCTGTTTGGTCATGGTTTGTTGGGATTGGGCACTACCAGCACTACCAAATGCATTAAAACCAAATTGTTGTTGTTGCTGAGGTTGTTGTTGGACTGGTTGTTCAACTTGCTGCTGTTGCACATTAGTCCCACCAGTGAATGCGTTGAGACTCCCAGTAGATTGTGTTGTTGAGTTACTGGCAAATGCGTCAAACCCACCAAATTGTTGCTGCTGCTGCTGCTGCTGCAGTGGGGCAGGCTGCTGTTGAAATTGAGAACCAGCAAAAACATCAAAACCACTGCTTGGTGGGGGAACCACAGGTTCAACACCAAATGCATTGAAGCCAGCAGGAGCTGCAAATTATCATGATATTTAGTTAAATAAAGAAGAGCAATTCTCTGTCAACCAACCATGCAGTGCATTTGTTTAAACGCCAATCACATTACAAAAGACATAAATTTGCAAAAAGCAACTATGGGTGATTTCTGCTCAAAATATAGTCTCTATACACATGTATGTACATCAAAGTTTGCAGATATCAAAGCTAACATAGAGTTCAAAGAGATATTACAATATTAAAGTACAACTCTTTGGGAACACCAACACATGTGTGCGTATCATGACAGTCTCACGAAAAACTACCCAGTAAAGCAGAAGACAATTTCCTAGAGGCCGATTTTCGCCAGGAAAAATCTTTCCACACAATTCAAACCGAAAAAGGCCCCCTGAATACAGGACTTAAGGCTGGCATCTATTAAAGGCCACATTTCAGGAACATGCTTGCAACATGCACATACACTAAATATTACAGCATTCTACAATTTTCAAAAATACATCAACAAAAATACTTAACTAATCAATTTTTCTGAAAAATGCTGGTAACAATATGTTGCCAATCATAGTAGCGCACCGATCAATTGAATTTATGATTGATATAATACATTTGATACAATAAAAAATTTTAAAATGAGTATAACATCAGTTAAGGGGTATTCCACTCTGTCGCGCTTACAACATATTTAATATGACGATCTAATGGATATGTTCAGAGTTTTCCTCACAAAATATTTCATGCACAGTTCATCAAATTTAAAATCTTTAAGCATTTTAATAAAGTTCAGTGATCAATGACTAAGAATTCCTAATGAGCTGATTGATAAACTTACAAATTTACTAGTTCACGTTTCTCCTCTTCGTGAATAAGATAGATGCTGATATTTTTTTCCCTTTTTCATGATGTATTAGTAAAAAGATTGGATTCAGAGCTGGCAATCAGTTCAAGGATTTACGTAACTTTGTTGCGAAGGGTTATAAAAACATCTGGGGCCGGTTGTTCAAAGCTGAGTTAATGTTGACCCTGGCTTAAAATTTAACAAGCTGTTTGGATTCTGCTTCTCTGTATGTCCATTTGTTTCAAAACTTTGCAAATAAAGGCTTCTTTTTTCATAGATTAGCTTTGTGGAAAAATTTTCTCGAGTTAGTTTACCAGCGGTTAAAAACTTTACTTCAAACTTTTCGTAAACCCAGGATTAACGCCAACCCAGCTTTGAACAACCGGCCCCTGGTTGTAATTTATCTCCAGAGACAACAAATGGAGTGATAAAGCTTCGAAGATCATCGTAAAGGTTGGATTGATCACCAGATTTTAGCATCGACGCAATTAAGTTCAGTACAGAATTGTGTTGCCATGTGTAACATCCACTATTAAGATATATCTTACAACCAGCAATGACATGAAACAGTGATTCAGGCTCCAAGGAAAACGAGCATTGTAATGTAGTGATATACTCCATTTCAAAAGGTTTATATGGGTTGGAGGAGTGTTATTGATATAACATGAAGTGAAATTGAATATCTTCTTGGGAAGTTTGCTATGGACTGATGACCATATGGAGTTAAATGACCAAGTAGAATATATCACGACCTTGCTAAAATTTATCCTTGCGAAATGAGTTTATGTTGAAGCTTGTCTTCATGCTGTTTTCAAAATTAAATTTCTCAGTTTTTAAATCCTGTACTTCCAATTCTCAAGCTTCTAATTTAGTGGCAATCGCCTTGCCAATCTCATTGATTGTTTTCTTTAAAGCAATCAGTTTGTCTGCCGCCTCTGTAGTTGGTTCAGTAAGCACCACAAACTGCACAAGCCATTTGAGATCAAATTTTCACTGCCATGTCTCTCCAAAATGTCTATTTTCTCTTGCTCCATAACCTGCTACGGACTCCTCTTGACATCCTTAGTTCTTTTCTCTTTAGGGTTCACAGGTTTGCTTTGAAGACCAACAATGGATATATACATCTTTAGTGTCATAGAATATGCAATCCCCACCAGACAATAACCATTTTGCTAGCGTATGCAAGATTTCAGGGGTGTTCTTTATATCGGGGCGACTGGCAGAAATCTCTCAATCCGTCTGAAAGAACACAAGACGAATTGCGAGAAAGCCACGCTGGAAAAATCAGCTGTGGCTAAACATGCATGGACATTTGGCCACTGTATGAAATGGAATGAAGCAACCATTTTAGCGATGGACAAACGCGTGTATTCTCACAAAATGAGAGAATCCATCCAAATTGAAAAACACAAAACGATCCCACAAGAGGGTAAACCACTGAACAGCACTTGGCGTGCTCTCTTTAACGTGCAAAATTAATTGTGTTCTTCTTTTTGTGCGCTCGCGCAAATTTGACTGTTTATTTGGTCAAATGACGCGAGCAACTGATCACGACACTTTCAATTTAAAAGAGACGTGTGGTTGCAAAAACTCTGCCACAGAGTAGGTATATAAAGAGAGTTCACTCGCGGCAAATCCTGTCCACCTGTTTGTAATGCGCATGCGCTAACCCC
>JAOBYK010460455.1:0-14021 GCA_025434845.1 Phenganax subtilis | reverse complement strand
CTCAACATCCCAAGCATGAGTAACACATCAGTGAAAATGAATGCTTGTGCGCAACACCACTCAACATCCCAAGCATGAGTAACACATGCAGTGTCTGCCAGGTTAGGATTGTTTTAGAAGTGTGCACCTGTAGTTTGGCAGTGAAAACAACTTCCTAGAAAAGCTTACTCCCATATTACTTAGTGCATATGGGTAAGCTAATGAATTATTGAACGGTTACTTTGGCTCCAAGCATGCGCGAAAGCCTACCAACCCTGTTAATGGTAATATGGAGACCAGCTCTAGTGAAATCAAATTACTTCAAATATATTAGTTTGATTTGATTTTGACCCCCCCCCCTTCAACTACCCAGAAAAATTCAATGCCCCCCTTTTAGCTATTGATTTATACCTATGACCCCCCCTATTTTTGCTCAGCCCCCCCTTTTATAATTAATGACCGGTCCCTAGCCTTGTCCATTATACACATGAGCAAGTGAACTCGTCAACAAACTTGTCAAGGAAAACTTGTTTGTAGTACAAGGGGTTTTGCTATTACTCAGAAAATACTAGAAACAAGTTGGTCTAATGAGAACAGTCTATACTTACTGGCTAGCTCTTGACTAAATGTTTCTTCCCAATTTGATTGGCTGTATGTCTCAACATGTCTGTTGTTATGACCATTACTTGTGGTGCCATGCGATCTCTCTTGACTTAACAGGGGCTAGTTGGTGGAGAAAAACAGGTCGACTTAATTCAATATAATTATACAACTTCGAGATAGACAAAACGGCAACTAATAGTTGCCGGAGTTCCACTTTAACATTTTTTGAAACGAGCGAGTGTTTTCAAAGTGTCGTTATTGACTATGAAAAAAAAATTAACAGTCTTACTTTTGTGAGAAGAAAATCGAACAGAGGCTCAATCTGACTATTGTCAAGGACACGTTCAATGTAAACTTTTCCAATTGTGCTCTGATTTATGGCTCCAGTAACCTTACAAGCAAATTGCTTATTAAAAGGTCTTCCAGTAAATAGCTCTCGTTGAACCAATGAAGATTCATCAAAATCTGTATTAGCCTCAAACAAATTTGAAGCTATTCTGAAACAAAATTAACAAAGTCAGGGACTGGACATATAGAAAATTTGTGAGTCATAACAAGAAGAATAGCAATGTGTATCATCTGATGCAAAAAAACTTCATATTCATTGCTTTTAGGTACCATACAAATGCTTTACCTTGATATAGAAACTTTAAATCAATGAAGATGAAGTTTTTGCAAAAAACTTACATAGAAATTCTTCATTAAATGGCAACAAATATTATAAGTATTACCACAACTGTGAGTTACTGAGTATGTGATCCATACCTGATTTGAAGTAAGCCACTCTTTACCATACGTAGACCACTACTCCCAACAAATACAGGATAATTCCCAACGCTTTCCATTTCAGTACCACTGCGATGACAAAGACAGCAGAGCCCAAATGTCTGATCATCAACATTCTCAGACATAAAAGCCTGAACACTAATACAGAACTCAAAACTCGGATAGAAAAAAGATGCTCCAATCTTCGCTTCATTAACTGCAGAATCTAGAATACTCCAGAGCACTTCAAAGAATGTAAAGTGAGCAACATGGAAACACACATATAAATGCTGGTCTTCATCTTCGATAATTCTGTAATTAGTCTTGAATAATTTCCATTCTAACATCTGGCCTTCAGCTGTTGTACTTTGCCGAAAAGTTAACGAAGGTCGACCGCAATTGTCATAAATTTCCTTGCCGTTTGGTAGGGGCAGTTGAACCTCTACAGGCTCCATACTATCTGGATTAAATTGATGTCCCGTTGGTCCAAGCTTGACAACAGGGGCTGCCAAGGCATAGCTTGTTGGATCATTATGGTCTACATCATATGGTCCATCTGCATACATCACTTTGATTGTGGCTTCAATATCATACTTGATGGCAGACCCAGGGAATGTCACTTTAACCCCTGGGACTTCTGGGACTTCAAGACTGCCTCCAATGCCGGCAAAGATCATTTTCGAAGCCTCCGGGTAACCCTTGTCAACAATTGCGGTAAAAAAACTAAAATGCGACGTCTTCAGCTTGATGACTGAGTCTCCTAATTCATAATCGTCAGAGTTTAATTGCTTCCAATTTGGAGTCTCGTTAATATTTGTGTCACTGCACAAACAAGTTACTTTATCATTAGTGTTCAGATTAAACTTTAGCGGTAGAATTATCACAGCTGGTTCATTGGAAAAAAATTTAGCACCATGGGGCATTACTTGAATAGTTGGGCTACACATAATCTGAGAACTTTTGAGCATGGGCTGGTAAAAGTCATCGTTTATGATGCAGATACCAAAATCTGACTTCAAATGAACAGTAAAATTATTCTTTGGAACAAAAACATGGACATCACCAACAGAGAAGTGATAGTCATCTGACAGAACAGCAGAGGTAGAACCACACTTAAGTTCTTTTTCTGATTGCTTTAAGCTATGACATTCATTTGCTTCTGGGTCTAATATGCTACCGCCACTTCCACTGCATTGTAAAAATTTATGTTTTCCACCAAAAACTTCTAAAATGCCCATGCCAGATGGGTCGTTGGTAGGCCGATCTTTTAAAAATCTATTAACCATTTGACATCACACATAGACTGACTGATCTCAGGGCACGTGCACCTCGGCTGGAGAGAGAAACGTTAATTTCATGATCACCAAGGAGATCCTGAAATCCATATGAATACAAAACCTACAACAAATTACAGAAAGATTACAACCTGTTAAAAACTCTGGGGGCTAATGCAGTTTAGGCGACACCTTACGACGCTGACCATCCAAAAAACATAATTTTAGATTGTGAATGCTGAGCCCACAAACCAACCTTGCCGTCCACTAAACTGCATTCTAGCGAAACTCTGATGTGCCACAGACTCCGGCGTACTGTAAACCTCCAAATGTGAATCATTTTGTCGAATATAGAGGAGACAATTATATTGCTGACTTGAAGGTTTACGTTACGCGCTTTTTTGAGATGCTCAATCAAGTACTTACTCATATCAAAAAAAGCAAAGGTGGCCACTATATAGGGGTTTGTTCTGTTTTGCTGAAACTACTGTTTATACTCTCTGCACTCAATGAAACGGTAAATATACAAAGAAACAAAATTTACCTTTTTCCGATTGTTTGCTCCTCAAAAAGCCTCCTAGAGAGTTAAAAAATTTTTAAAATTTAACGGTTCATCCAGTCGGCATGATTTTGATTTCCAAAAATTAGAACAAATGTTTCCACCTTACCAAACACCAAGATAAATTTCCCAGTGTAAAAAATTTCAACAAGTTGGCATAACGATGGTTAGATGAATTTTCCTGGACTAAATACTTTACACTTACATATAATGTAATTTGCAACAAAAACAATATGACCCAAAGACAATATACATAGACGACAGCTTGCAAATATATATTACTACGAATCTAGTCTCATCTGTCAGAACTTTAATAATATTTATAAGTGGGGTATCAATTTTCACAAAGACAAAAGATGATAATCAACTTGCAGTTATGAGAAAATGATGCTAATTCTTTTCATTATACATGTAGTAGCCTTATAGATGGCTAAAAACGCATAAATAAGTCAGAGCAAGTTCAATTGATTGCTCTTACAAGATAAAAAGTTCTCAAGTTGTTTTTATCATTTGCTGCCCTGTGAAAAGTGAAACTTACCATTTTCTCCAAACCCATACTATAATATTATATATACATATACAAACATTTTTCACCGTTTTGCAGCTTTGTACGTGTTCAGTTTCTGCACAAAAAATCTCTCTACGACTTCAGCACAGCGATAAAAAGAAGAGTCTTTCGGATTATACAAACGACAGTTATTAAAAATCTTTGAAACATCAGCAACGAAACTGACAAGTCTTTTGTAACTTCTTGCTTGAATGTTTTCTTGGATTTTTGATAAATCTGAAATGAAGTAGTTCAACTAAGTTCAGCACATCTTTTGAATTCATAATCAATGGAGATATGGTTTAAAATTTTGAATCTATGCACGACAATGCACAATAAACTATTAAATGACACAAGATGTACATCTGTATCCCCTTTTCTTACCCATCGGCTCTTTGATGATGTTAAAATAATCTGGAGCTTCGTTTGCGGTCACTGGTTCCAAAAATGGCCATGACATTTTATGACTCTGGAAAATAGATAGATTATTTTCATAGGATTAAACTTTCCCTACACCTAGGTCAGGGATTGTACCATGGTAGAATATCTTCTTATGCAGAGTTCATCAATATTGAGGTCAGGGATGGTACATATTCAAGTCATTCAAAGAATTGCAATATATACAGAAACTGCATTTTCGTTGATTTAAAATGCCTACGTTAAGATCAGGGATTGCACATAAGGATGTTTAAATTACAAGCAAAATATAAGACCAAAATCTTTATCATCAAATAATTTTACCTGCAGAGAGCGAACTATTCGTCTCAGAGCATCGTAATCCTTTTCCGTGAGCGGACGCTGTTCTAGGTTGTCAGCGGTATTCTTACATTTTGGGCATACGTAGCTATCAATATTATCGGCTTCAGTTTGAGTGATACCAACACAACTACCATGGAACCAGCCCTGACATCGATCACAACCAACATAAAACCTAAGGCAATTTCAAGTCATGATTACTAACGACTAGTACCCAAATAGCAATAGTTTAGCTTACTTTCGGTAGAAACACTGGTACTATACGACACGACTGTCATTAGATCTCTGAACAGACAGTTTAGAACTGATAGAACTATCTAGTAAAAATACTATAAAGTTTTACTAAACTTACTTGCTTTCATCGTAAGGCTGTTTACAAATACAGTATAAATCTTTTTCTTCAACAGTTTTCTGTCTCTCAGCACATTCATTGCAGACAAACTCGTTCATCGCACCAGCGTCTTCCGAAGATATTCCGACACATCGTCCGTGGAACCAGTTCTTACATAGATCACAACCGACGTAGAATCTGCCAGAAAATAAACAAGCGTTGTTCCCTTAACAAAGAACCTTGTTTAAAGACATGCTATTCACAATAAATAGAAATGGTTTAGAGTTGAGGTTTTCTCCTGTAATAACACTGAATATTAATAAGAAATTACTCACACTGGATATCTAGAAAGAACAGTTAAGAAAAGATAGAACTGTCAAGTATAGATATAGTTTAGTTCCGATTTCTTCCTGTAGCAACACTGGATCATATAATAAGAGATGACGCTTAGAGGATCTCTAGGAAAAACCAATATAGAACTGATGGAACCATGAGATATAAACAAACTTTTTACTTACTCAGTCTCATTATATGGTGTTTTACAGATACAATACAATGGCCCTTCTTGCTTGACTCTCTTCTTTGGCAAATAAGGTGCATAATCTTCATCCCCGTCTTCAAACCGCCTTTTTCTCAACATGGCTAACTCTCCATTAATCTGCTGCGTCAGATCTTTCTCTAATAAAGCACGCTTCCTCATAATCTGTTTCTTTAATGTTTCTTTACGTTTTTGTAGAAGACTATCCAGTTTCTGGCTGTTCAATCTCGCCATTTTTAATACCAAGTTCTCCTCCCGAAATCGTTTTCGCATTTCTTTCCGTTCCTCATTTTTCTCATTTCGTTCTATCTTTTCAATAATCAAGTCCAAAGTACGACGACACGCTGTAGTTCTGAAATGCAACAAATACGTAGTGCCTTAAACTTAGTTCATATCAGCAATTTCGTCGGCGAAGTTGTCCTCCTGACACGTGTGATTGGGTCAAAAGACATTTTGACTACATATAAAGATCCTTTCGCCACATTGACTCACACCCTTACCAAGTGGGGTACAACTTCCTTTTCACAAATGTCAGGAGGAGAAAATCGTCGATAAAGTTGTAAGTGCCAACCAGGCTTTCATAATCAGTTATGTATTGGTAGTATTACGGCTGTTGTTGTTGTTGTTTTCCGTCGTTCTATACAGTACCACAACATCCTCCCACCTGCTCAATTCTTCTCTGTTCTCCAGAGTCAAGTACTTGGAGGCCATCGGATACATAGGAAGGGAGTAGTTCCGCCTGACAGTTTTCATTTTCTTCGCTTGTTTCACAGTATCTCTGGATGTGTGTTTCAAACGCTGACTCATGGCTGCGATTCTTGCCAGGGATTTGGATGGTTGAGGTTGGGAAATAGAACCAACTGAAACGGATTTCTTTCCTCCTGTAAAAAAAATCAAAATATTGAGAGATTTTGGTGTTGTAGCTATCATTTGGAAAGACTTATAAAACGTTCATCCTTCTGAGAAGGTCCCACAACCACATAAAATTATTTTACTACTTTGTTTGTCATGGTGAAGATATCACTCAGAGATGATTACAAACATATTTTTACCTACCTTGTACGTAGTCAGGTCTTTGAAGTGAAGCTAGGATCTCACTAGTACCTGGAGACACTCGTGAATTTCCCTGAGGCCGTGGAAACAGAACCCTCTGAGTAGCCTGGGGATATTTTGCCGCTGAACTAGCCACACTAAGTTTAGTTTCCATCTTCCCAGCTTTCTGTAGCTTACGCTTCTCTCGCATAAGTTGTTGTTGCTGTTGGATCTGCAGTTGTGTTCGCCTCACAAGGTCAGCTTTCATTTCAAACTGCTTCTTCGCGTATTCTTCTTGAAGTTGCTTCTCGCGAACCATCGCTCGTTCTCGTTCAATCTTCTCACAATATTGCCGCACTTCCCACAACTCAAGTTTCTCCTGGAAAATACAAGTTTACTATGAACACTGCATTCACTTGAGACACCCAAAGTCTTGAGCTATGATGTAATAATACTCTATTCATACCTCAGCACACCACGCCTCGATGACACGAGGTACAAGCGGAGCATCAGGTTCTGGGTCATAACTATAAACTGATTGCACTTTGGGTCTCAACTCCCGACCACTCTTCGTGTGGGTTGGGGGAGGTGGGGGTTTGATGATATTAGCTGGAGAACTCAAGGTCCTAATGGTTTTTCGAACACGATACTGTACCCGCAGCCCATCAGCACTCATGAATTTACGATCGGTAATCTCAGTCGTTATTGTACCTGAAAAAGTAACATTGGTATAAGTTCAGCACAACCAAACAACTCTTCCTTGATAACTCTCATTTCATTTTTCTCTGACAAATAATTATGTCAGCTTTTAGGCAGAGAACTCAATATCATGACACAAGAAAGTTTTGTCCGTCGTAGGCGAGTAAACTCGTCAAGGAACTCGTCAACAAATACATTCACTTTACTTTACCTGAACTTGTCTTGAGTGTATTACTACTTCCTCGAGGCGGTCTTATGTTCATCTCATCCCACTTCATGCTTGCATTTAGTATCCTAGTTTGGACAGCCGCTGCCGCTAAAGTTCGTATACTCTGCGTCCGATATCTCCACGCCGTCATAAACGACGGACGAGGAAAGTCTTGCGGATAGTTCAAACTATTCCACTTGGTATTATAATGAAACCCATGCACCTCCTTAAGCCCGCCTCTGCGGGCCAAGGTTCGAACGACGTTCTTGTCTAAAACAAAAATACTTTTTCGACTACAACGTCGCTTCCATTTCTTTTTGTTGAAGTTGATCAATATCTTCGGATCTTTGATAACCGGGTGCCGCATAGGAAAATTCTCTATGACAGGTTTAAGTGAAGAAGCCTGCGCAGGGGAGTGGGATACCTTCGGGGTGACTAAAGTTTTAGTTACAGTAGCTGCTGGCGCAATAGGTTTTGTCGAAGTAGTTGTTATACTTGATTGAAGTGTGTTTCGAGAACGCGGAATCGTCATACGTATGACTTTAGTTCCTGGGACATTCTGAGCATTTACTACATGTCCTTGTTTGGTCAGCATTTGACCCTGTGACCCGAAGACAGCCCCACTTGGCAGTCCACTGATCACAATTCGTTGTGCAGGGGCAATAGGTGTGAGCTGCTTTCCTTGGCTAACTCCAGTGTGCACAATCGGGGCACCTTTTTGTAAAACTTGAATCCCAGATGGAGGAGCGCCTCCCGGCACCACTGGGTGACCAGGAACGGTCTGAAGTATCAAGCGTACGGGAGAAGCAGTCTGCTCACCTTGTAAACCTGTTGTCATTATGGTAGCCGGTTTGACTGGTTCTGCTTTCACATTGTTCACTCCCGCAGTAGTGATAGTCGAAGTTTCTGGTTTTATAATCACCTTTCCTTCTGAGGTTGATATAGAAGCGGCAACTCCAGTTAGTAAAGCTTTACCTGCATCCGATTCCTTCATCAGCTCATCTGCAATAAACTTTAAGACTTTTTCTGGTGTCAAATTGTTTAAACCAGCTGTTGCCTCTATCCTAACGGTACTCACGGAGCTCGGTATTGGAGTGGGTTGAGGTGCAGACACTTGAATTGCAGGGATGGAAACTGGTGTGGCCACTTGAGAAGAGGTATTAGAGGGTTGAGGTGTAGATGTTTGGACAGGGTTAGTAATTGGTTGAGACGTGGTAGGTTGGAAGGCAGAAGATGGAACTGCAGTAACTTTATGTCTTTCCTCAGATATAATGTCAGCAGTATTGTCTTCCTCCTGGCATGCCAAATTGCTGTCTGCATTTGCAGTGGGTTTATTCTCATCTGTTTCAACTGACAAGGACGTGTCACATTCTGCTTTGCATGTCAAATCTTTACTTCCTACAGATTTTACTACAGGGGGAATCATATCATTGGCTATTTTATTGCCACCACTAAGAGAAGACTCGCTTGGGGGGACTACTTTATTTACCCCATGTTCCTTACTCAAGCTATCACAATGATTGATAGCATGATGGTCAGATGAAGCATTGGTCACTAGAGAAACATTCTGTGATACAATACAAGCTTGTTTGGCAGGCATCGTGTTGATTGATAGTGGTGTATCTGTTACACTTGATGATGGTGTTTCAGCTGTTTCGTCAAATATCATTGCTGGTACTGTCGATGATACCGGTGGTAGGCTACAGTATGTGGATGATACACTTGCGCCTGATATTACATTATTTGTGATTGACAAATTGCTAGTGGTAGACAATGGGTCAGCTTTGGCCATCAGTTGACTACATTCCACTTTTGATGAATTACTAGCAGATATAGATGCTTTATTTACAGTCATTGGTTGGCTGTTTGTTGTAGTTGATAAATCACTAGCAGTAGCTGCATGGTCAGACATAGTCACTGCATTACTTGTAGCTACAACAAGGCTACTAGCATCTGTGACACACACATTAGATGGCAATGGTGGATCCAAAATAGGTAAGCTTGTTGCTGTGGTAGGTGGAGAGAGTATGGAAGACTTTGTTGGACAGGTGGAATCATGCACATCGGGAGTGACAACTGAGCTCCCTGATTTTACAGGTGTGCATGCTGTAGATAGTAAATTTGCAGTGGTGGTTGGCATGGGAGTAGATGCTACAGTTTGAGGCACATTGGGGGCATTTATCATATGAGTTGGTTGAGTTTTAGCAGCAACGCCAGTCCTAGGTGTACTGGTTGCTGACTGAGGAATAACTGGTTGTTGGGTGGTCAACATTACAGTACTTGAAGATACAGGTGCTTTAGAGGGAATGCTGGTGCTGGTGGTCAACTCCTGAGTAGTCATATTACATGCAATCTGTTTCTGTGACTGATCAGCAGTTGTAGTAGAAGCAAGTGCCTGGGCAGGGAGAATTCCTGTATCACTTATTGCAGGCTGAGCAGTAGCTCCTATCTGTGTGGCACTCACCATTGCTCCACCGCGTGATTTCGCTGTGCTTACGGTACTTCCAAGACGTGTCAGACCAGCATTGTTCGGTTTCTTTGTTTCCAACAAGGCTTTCTTATGTTTCTTCACAAGTTTACGCTTTAATGCTTTATCAAAAGTTTTCTCAAATTTCTTAATTTTTGCTAAACGCTCTTCCTTTGTGATGGGATCTACAAGCTTCCGCTTGCGGTTCTGACTGATCCATTGCCATCCTCCGCCACCATAGATACGGTACTCTTCTCCTTTGTGCTTCCAGATCTGATGATTGGGCAGCCAGGAATAATATTTCGGACCATGGGCTGCAACGTACAAAAAAGAGATTTAGTACAGCTGTTTGAGTGGCAATATTAGTGCAAGGTTAGCATACCTATTAACTCTTTATGGTGAAGTTCGTCTTCCTCTTCTTTGGCAGGTTTCTTTGCAGAAGCAGTTTTAGACTCTGTCAAATTTCTGAAGAACTCAAGATGTCCAACTGCATCATTCCACACACTACGCATGACCACAGGTTTAATGAAACTTTCCAGAAAAGATAGCACAGATGCAAACTCTACAACAGCTTTACTCATGTGAACCGCTTTCACCCAAGTTGATCGTTGGACAGGCCACATTGGGTGCATAAACGCTGTTGGAATTGAGGTCTCAAGGGTAACAATTGAACATCGAAGGGTAAGAAGGATTCTCTCTAGGTTTCCAATGATAGAACCTGTATAGTTGAACTCAGCAAGATTAAATTTTGATGATATCCCTCGTCGACGATCACGCTCCTCTTGTGCTTGCTGCTTATTCTTTGCAAGTAGATTGGTAGAAAACTGATTGATGTATCGCTCATAAGTTTTCTCCATACCCAACTTAAAAAGAGGGAGCTCCTTTTTCACAGTAGATTCTTGGGGTTTGAATGCCAAAGATCTATTCACTCCAGCAGTAATGCCAGTTGCTGTCCCCAACCCATTATATATAATTTTCTGGATAGGAACATTTGGAGTTTTGACTGAGGTGGGAACAGAACTGGGTGACTGACCCTTAGCATTGGTAGCGAAGGTGACACTCTGAAGAGGAAAGTTCTTTACAACTTGTGGAGTCGAAATACTCAAAGCCTTACTGCTAGTAGTCACAGTTGAGGCAGTACTTTGAGCAGTAGTTGTAGATGAAGGATCTGCAGACAGCACATTTTCTTTCGATGATACCGGCAAGGCTCTCACTGCGGGACTTTGAAGAACGGCTGCAGCGCTGACTAAGTTAGACTCCACCAGAGTATTCTTGACTTCTGTTGTGGCCACAGGTGTATCACCTTTAGTTGAGCTCTCCTTAGAAAGAATAATGCTCTTTTCTTCAGACATTTCTGAAGTTTCAAAGGAATCAGTAGTTTTGGAAACTTTTGTAGCCTTCTCAGCATTATATGACTGAACATTGTCAATTCTGCTTTCATTTACAACTTTGGATTCATTTGTAATCTCATCCATGCTGTCTTCAATTGTCGATGCCGAAGTCCCTGTCTCTTTTGCCAAAGCTTTATCTTGTGATACTAAATAATAAACAAATATATCAACTTCCACCAAATCAAATTTCAAGAAAATGTTTTGAAATTCAACATTCTTAAATTTTCATATGCACTGATTTGAGTATCTATGCCAACTTACCATCTTTAGCATTCACAGACACTTTCGCACCAGAGCATGAAAGATCTTCACTGCCATTTTCTTTCTTTGCTTCATCAACTTTTTCAAGTTTATCTTGGGAATCTGTACCATTCGATTGCATAGGAGATGCAGTTCCTACGCTTTCCTGCCATGACACAATCTTGTCTTTTACTGAATCGTCTGATATGAAATTCAATTTTGGAGTCAAATTGAATTTTGGAACACCTAAAGAACCATTTTACAGAGTTTAAATACAGTGCCTAAATGAATACCACAACATCTTGACTTTATGAGGAAAAACCTGTTGCCAAAAACAATAATCTGTAGCCAATTCTGAAAACGTCTTACTCTAACTTTTATCTATCTTTCAAATAACCTTTCACCTAAAATTTCTAACAAACTAATACAGGGTTTGTCTCACCTTTTTCATCAAAAGTCACAGTGCCAGTTTTTGGTTCAGATTTTGCATGAAATCTCAAGTCCTCATCTAGTGCTGATTTCCTGTCCTCTAAATAATACATAATGAAAAAGTATTGAATGAGCAGAATGGGTTCAGACCAGTGGTTCAAGCTAATGTAACGTCTATTAAGCATGACATTAACCTTTAAAGTTGTCGGTGAGCTCTTTAGTTATTCCCATTTGAAGGATGATTTCATCATACCAGCCTTTCAAATTTGCAACAAGCTTACTTTCACCTCCATCACGTTCAAGATAATGCAAAACTTCATCCAGTTGGTTCGGTGTACTGTAATAATATGTCTCATTTTCTCCCTCACTATAAGGACACAAAAGATGTAGCACAAAATAGTACACTAGGTATTTTAAGCTTTGGGGCACATCTAATGAAGTATTTACAAACTTACACAAATATTCTCCTTGCCAAAAACCAGTATTTCCTTCCCAGCCTATCAACACCAATAGGTGTATTTCTGTAACTCTTCAACGTGTCACCAGGAAAATCACAATCTGTTACACCCTGAACCTTATCAACCTCACACAGCGGACATAACCAATCACCTTGTGGCACTTCTTCCAGAGGCGGCTTTAGACAGTGAAGATGAAAAACAGCTGGACACAATTCGCAGCAAAGCAGGTCTCCCATCTTTGAACAATTACGACAATGATCCTCAGACGTAAACATGCCTTCGTTAATAACGTCTTCACGAACAGCGTTAGAGGATAAAAATTGTTCTGATAAACGACACAGAACTTCCAGTTTCTTTCCCAGTGATACTAAGGGATAGACTCCATCATTAACGCAACAAGAAATGTCCCCTATTTCAGAGTTCGACAACACATAACCTCGTACAATTTCAGGCCATGTGAATGAATCCAGAAAGTATAAAAAAAGATTGACACTATCTTTCTCATCATGAGCACCAAAGCTATAACCGTTTGATTCGTCTTCAGTGATTATTGCTCTGACGAGATTTAAATGAACTTGATCTAAGAGTACTGACTTCTCATTAGCTACCAGTGCTGCAGCAAAGTCCTCAAATCTGAATGGTGAGAGTCTAATGATGCGTCCAAAGTGCCTCAAAACTTCATAAACACCTAAAGCTCTCATTACATGCTTATTTGGAATAAGCAAATCATCTGAGGACGGCGGTAGGACTAGGTCTTTAATTTCTGGAAGTTCAACGAAATCGAATGTTTTAACACGGTAATTTTGGAAATAACTTTCGTTCGATATATGGCTAACTTCAGTGCTTCTACTGCAAGAAGATTCGACGCTGTAGTCCGAATCATCTCCCTCACTATCTGACGAGCTTTGAATCATGCACTGGTATTTCATAGGCTGCGCCTTCCCCTCATTCCTTGTTCTGATATTCCTCAAAGATCGCGTTGCTTGCGTAGTCGACGCAGAGTTATAGCCATTTTGCTCGCTCTTCGCACCCCTATTCCGTTTACCTTTGGCCTCATTGCGATTTTTTCTCTTGCTCTTCCCCATTTTTCTCAACGAATTCCGCTGCACAAATGCTCTCTGCACTACATTCTTTCCCCCTGCGCACAATTACCGCACGTTTTCTGTATTTTTTGAGCTCATTTTAGCTATTTTTAATTTCAATTTTCGATGGCCACCATTTTTTCTTGGCGGGCCATGAGCAAGATTGAAGAACTAGGTCACGTGTTACCCATGGTCCTTTGTGGAAACTTCAAAATTACTATAAGATATTATTACTATTTGTTAAAAAAAACAACTAAAATTTTACGGATTTCTGAAAAGAATTTTTTTCAACTCCCACTTCTGTACGAAAAGGACTTATAGGCCAAAAGAAATGAAAAAATTTTAAATTTTACCCTCAACTGATTATCTGCTCAAAAGGACAAGGCGGTTTGTGTTTCCATTTTGAATAATGTTACAGACGAGTGAACTTTCTTTTTTTCCTATGCTGAAGTTAGTCATCGCCAGTGGTCATTACATGGTATTATCGCAACGTCTTCTTCAAAAAAGTGAAAAGATAGATAGTTTACTCTCAATATTAAGTTTTGTTGATAGATACTAATGGATTTAAAGAAACGTAAACTTGTGACTTATAACGTTTTCAAACAAACGTGATTAAAATTTTCTTTTAGAGAAATCTTTCAAAAAAATTCCTTCAGTTCCGTC
>JAOBYK010460344.1:0-14022 GCA_025434845.1 Phenganax subtilis | reverse complement strand
GTCAAGAAAAAGACACTATTCTTGGGTCCTTAATTGATCAGTGCAGGGAATGCGCTGACATTATTCTGGGGGCGTTGATTAATCAGAGCTCCACATTATGTACATACAAGGCTACGAAATATTGCGCACCGTGTGCAGTTCCTAGGTTTCACAAGCATAGCGCGCAAACCTTCAATTACAGCAAGGAATGCAGGGCCAGACCATTCGAAACACAACACGGTAATACTTGGCGGCCCCCGCGTTCTCAACCAGCTTTTGATCAGACTCACGCTTCAAAAAAACAATGTTAGTTTCAGCATATATGTTGCGCATACAAGTATGCCGCGTTCAAGGAGGATTTATGCGTGCAAGCGGTGAAATCATATGATGTTGCGCCTTTAAGCGCCCATAGTACAGTTACCAGGCTTAACAGGCACCATGCGCAAGCTTTGAAACATATCAAGAACAAGGCATGCCAGATTCTTCGAAACACAACCACCAGCACCGACACCTTATTTGTCCAAAGTCAGCTCACAGCAAGGGCAGAAACGGCTGAATCAGCCAGAGTCCATGCATATTGCGTGAAGTATTGAGCAAGTGTTTTGGCTAAGGGTCTAGTAAAGTTCGGGAAGTTTGGAGATGGGAAGTTGGTTGTTGTTGTTGTTGCTGCCAGGTTTGTGGCTTTGTGCCCTGGGCTGGTTGGCCTGTTCTTGCTCACAGGCAGCACCTCGCCTGCAAGCCAGACATGCGCTTAAGTGAGTCCATCGGCGATCAGCACAGGTATGCGCTGGAATCTCTGCATGGTTTTGCTCATGATCGTTGGCTTCATGGCCCGGCCTTGAGGATGCAGAGGTAGAAGCCTTGCATTTCAGCCAGCCCAAGCCTAAGGTCTCTTGCGCAGGCATTATGTACACAGACAATTTTGTGGACAACCTGCAGGCATGGAGCACGATAGAAGAAGCAGATAGAAACAATTTCACCCGTTTTACCGGCGATTCTTTTGGTCCTTTGCTGAAAAGGCCAGATGCATGTGGGTCTTGCCTCGTATGCCTTGAGAAAACATGCGCGCCCTCACCATGCATGCTGACCAGCTTGTGGGTAGCTTTGGAGTCATTGGGACGGGAATGTCAGGGCAAACGCTCCTGTACTTGTGAATCTTCGGCAGATTGTCCGCATGCCCAAATGGCTGGTCTCTGTATACAGCAGGGAAGGGATATGTATCTGTATATACATACACGAGTGGACAGAAAGTTGGAATGCGGACTTGGGCGGCGCAAACGAAGACCAACTTGGAGCCCTTGGACACTATTGTGACTCATTCTAACTGCTGGATAGAATGGAAGCGCAATTCTGTCTTTCCGTCGGTTCTTGCCAATCCGATCACGTGTTGTGATCATACCGGAAACTCACAGGTTCCACGGTAGAGGTTGCACGAAACGAATTAAGTCACACCAAACAAAGACACGATTCAACCGAGAGCCTCGGAACAAAGCGAGAGATCAAATGCCCAGCCTTTAAGGCTTTGTCCCCGTCCTTCACGGAGGATACAAGCAAACTGCAAAAGTTCTTGATTCTCAAGAAAAGGACGGGCCCCAAGAATGGATCCCTTTGGAATGGCTTGGCCACATTTGTGTGCCCATGTGGCGTGATGAACGCCAGGGAGCACTTTTTGGCCTGTACAAGAAAACAGAGTCGTACACGCTTTCCGTATCTTCTTCAGCAAGTCAACAAAAGTGGAACTCTCGAGGTGGATGGATTCAAGATTCAAGAGTAAATCGTCGGCGCTGAAATAAAAACGCGATTTCAACATACCCAGTGGACAGGTTATCCCCGACCTGCCATCGAAGGGAAGAGAAAAAATCAGAAAACGAAGTTGCCTCAGAAGGGGGCAGCTTGGTCATCAGGGCCTGGTGACTCTGCTCAGTGAAAGTGGGTGTCCAAGGAAACTGGTCAACCTGCAGGTTCCACAGCCAATTTGGAAATCGAGTCTGCATATCTTTCAATGGATCCTCACAAATAAGCTCGTCTTTCCGCTCAAAATGGTCACGCAGTGGGACGTCATCACCAATCTGCTGGTTGAGGCGGGAAAGAAGTGCCTGTCTGACAAACACCTCATGAGTAATGGATTGAAAGAGCTGCGGATCAACAGGAACATGTGACAGTGCACACTTCTTGGCAGCATCATCAGCAACTCTGTTTGCAACTATATCTTGGACAGTCATTCCAAGCTGTTTGGCAACCTCAGGCGTAACAGCATGAAGTGGTATGTCGTCACATGAATGGGCACGAATCCACCTCAGTTGAATGGGTTCAGAAGCCTGACATCTGCGCATCTGCCAAATCCGAAAAATGTCCCGCCACCATTGTAAGTGACTCCATGTAGGGTCACAGGCATTGGCAGAGATCATTGCACTGAAGAGGGAAACAACGGTTTTGCAATCCGAAACAATCTGAATTGGTCCTTGGCTGATGGCAATTGCCTGTAACACCGCGTAAAGTTCAGTCGCGTATGAGTTCAAAGCAACATGGTTTACCCTTTCAACGCGGACACAGGTAAAACTTTCATCAACAATGGCATAAGCTCCAGTTGTTACCCAGAAATTCTGTGGAAAGAAAACTGACCCGTCAGTCCACAATGTGCGTCTTGGCATGTCCGGCTGAAAATCAAGAAGGGCATCAGGTTTCCATGGTTGCCATTCAAGTCTAAAATTACACAAAGCAACCGGATGATCGAAAATCCCAAAATTGACAAAGTTGGTCCCAAAATCATGTTTGGGAGCGGTGCGAATGTCAATGGGGGCGGAGGGACAATCGTAAACAATGTGTCTGAGGGATTCTTTTTCACAGAGGCAAAAACGGCAGGTAGGATCGTCTGTGAATCCGACTGCAGCTCGACGGTCGTTAGTAATTGTACACCCAACAATTTGGGATTCAAAGTGCGGCACAAGTGAACGAACACAATCTGTTGGGGGTGAATAACAACGATAAAAGGTAGTGGAAAGGTTATAAAGTCAAGGAGGCCACTCGGCTTGGAGACATCCTTGCGAGCTTTTGCTCCTGAAGCTTCATAGCACGCCTGTCTCCCCATCACATGGAGAAAGCCCCGCAAGTCCCGAGGTGTGACGTCCAAGATCTCAAACCTTTGATTTCCGATGCCAACAGACAAATCCGGAAAGAGACGAAGGTGAAAATGCTCCAAAGCTTTAGAAACATGACACACAAGAGATTGCTTCAAAGCAATAGATGCTTCAAAAATATTCTGCAATGTTGTAATGATCTCTGGATGGGAGTGAATATACCTCCAGAAATTTAACACAGCAGTATAGGCTCGTGCAGTCTTCGGCTCAACAAAGCAAGGCTGCGAAAAGAAACAGAAGACTAGCATCTTGGACCTCCAGTGTGGTCTGTTATGCCAAAGCACCGTAGCGATGTCGGTCTGGATATCACTAAGAACCTTCTTTGGAATGTCCGAAACTTCCGCGCCATATGTAAATTGTGGAACCACCTTAGCCGCAATCAAGCTGGTTTTCACACTACGCGGTAAGGGCAAAGCCCCAATGTTCTTGATGTCTGTACGAATGCGCGCAACGCGCTCTGGTGCAAACATGTAAGCATCACGATGGGACGTATAGATTTTGGTGCCTAGTGCATCAAATTCAAGGGCAACCGGAATCAATGGGAAAAGAGTCCTAGCAGAAGCTCGTGATTTGACACTAGTGGCCCAAAGGGTGCTCTTAGAGGGATTCAGTTTTTGACCGATAAGATCATTCCAAATTTCTGTTACAGCAAAAGCTTGTTGGAGGTGGTGAACATGGTCGATTCGAACCCAAAGGTAAGCATCATCAATAAAAACCCTGCAAGTAACATGGGGAATGAGATCAACAAAGCGAACCCACACAGCCATATAGGTGTTGATGGCAAGGAGTGAAAAGCTACAGCCCTGAGCGACTCCGTTAGCACATGTGATGGGTTCACTAGAAACCCATCCTCGATACGAGAGGTGTTTTTTGAGGCCTTGGTAGATCTTCAAGAAAATGCTCACGATACCTTTTGGAAGTCCGAATGCGAGGAAAAGAGCACCTGCGAACGACGGCAAAATGCGGTCAAAGCACTTGGATTGGTCAAGCTTAATACCAACCAGACTATCCCCTTCAACGTGCGCTTGGTCGATCTGTGTCCGAATCTCAAGCGGAATGTCAGTCATATGTCGGCCAGGGATACCCCCATACAGTTGTTTGGGGAGTACATTTTGTTGCCATTCTTTGAGCTGCCGGAATCGAGTTCCGGTATATGCAAGAAGCAATGGTGAGAGCACTGTGATAAGTCTCTTATTAAGCGGGAGGGAGGGTCCCGGCTTATTAAGGATAACTTGTTTGGCTCGAACCAAAACTTGTGGCAAGTCTCCGTGGCAATCATCTTCCAATGCATTGAAGAAGCTGGCCACAGCATCACAGCACACAATTGGCAAGGACTGAAGGTCAGTAGTGCGCCAACCATCTAACCCAGGCGCCGCAAGCGGGTTGCGAGCTTGGATAGTGATGTAAAGGTCGTGACCTGTTAAAGGAGGTAAATGCCAGGGTTGGACATCGTGATCCATGTAAGGCCAAATGACCTGAAGCATCTGGAGTGGGTCTTGGTGGAGGACATTAGCACTATAGATTTCATCCCACGTGTTGTTAATCGCGGAGATGGCATCACAGGGACTGAAAATAGTGTTACCTTGAGGGTCACAAACCAAATTGGTGGGCTCAGTGATAGTCTTATTGCGTAAGTGGTGGAAGATAAACTTCTTGGTAGACTTAGCTGACTCTTTGAGCTTGATCCGCCATGCTTCAAGGCGACGTTTTTTGGTGAAAGACTCCCAAGCAACTATTTCCTGATTAACCCATTGAATAGTATCATTAATTTGGACCAGCGAGGGATTTGCCGGTGTATGCCAGTGGCAAGGACAATCGAGTTCAGTGAGTGCACGGTGACACCTCTTGGCTGTTTGAACGAAAATAAGGCGATCAGCATGGGTGGCATGGTGCCTCTGAGCTCTTGTAAGAAGTTCATTAAGCCTACTGATGGTTTTGTAAAGCATCGTGCTTTTTCTCGAATTGGCAGATCCTTCCTGCGTTTGGCCGGGGCAGAATTTCTTCTTGGCAAAACGAGGAAGTGTTCCCCTTTCGCGAGGTCCATGGCCCCATGTTGCCCCAGCTTGAATGAGGGCAGAAAGGCAAAACTTGTTCAAATTGGCCCATGCACTTTCAAAGTCAGGTGCGTCTTGAACAAGGGATTGGAACTGTTGTTCCCACAACTGCTGGGAGAGCGACTCGACACGATCGGACCCTGGATGACCTCTGAGAGGGATCGAAGAGGTATCAAGGGGGGCTGTTTTCTGATGAATGTCTCCTTCAAGGACTAAGGATTCCCAAGCGAAGATGGCTTTGATGGGTCGATGCTGAACTTGAAAAACTTCCAAAACATAGATGTCGCGAAGCGCGTTGAAAGCAATGGAATTCAAGACTATTGCATCAATTGATGAACAGCCATCGGACGCTCCTGAAAATGTACTATCCTTGGAATACGTGATCGGTCGGAATGGTCTACCATCACCATCAACTGAGAGAAGAGGGTCATGCCAGCCGTGGAAATGGATGGCGTTTGCCACACTTGGGTAAGATAACGGATCTGTTTGGAAATCGCCAGCTAGGATGACTGGAACGTTACCAAATTGGGAAACCACTTGGAAGATATTGTGGAAAAGGATTTCGTTTTCCTCAAGAATTTCCTGACTGGCAGAGGCGCCAGAGCGGGCATAAATTGAGAAGATGAGAACCTTAATACTAGCAGTTACTTGCACCCAACACGCGTTGGCACGTTTGGTTGCGAACACTTTCTCATAAATTCCAGAAACATCTTCATCCGGTTTGAAGGGCTTGGTGTACACATCCGAAGCGATGATCGCCGTACCACCGTGCATTGTGGTTTGTGCCCCGTCCGATCGAATAATGCCTGCCAAAAGGTCCCCACAAAAGAGAGTCCTGTTTAAGGCTTTGACATCCTGTGTAGCACGCCGAATATTATTTTTCCCGATACGAGTTTCTTGAAGACAAGTAACATCGGTGTCTGACGCTTTCCAGAGTTTAGATGTCTTGAGACTGCCAATGTTCATGGTGGAAATGGACCAATTCTTAGAAAAGGGATGTCGTGGACCTTCTCCGGGAAAACCAAGCGAAGCATCGAAAGCTCGTGGCCATCCATGAGTTGGTACCCAGAGGCAAAATGCAAACACCTGAAACCAACCCCCGAGAAGGTTGTGGCATGGAAGACCCCAGAAATGAACTAAGACAAATGAACAAGAACTGAAAAGGTGTGACGAAAGAGGGGATGACCCCTCAACCCCTTCCCGCTCTTCACAGGACCGCTGAGATTTTCGCACCCCAGCTCGTTCTGCAAAGTCGTTGCAGCGAGCGAAATCGTGTGGTCTCTGATTGAGCGAATTGCGATACTGCCGGCAAACACTCAAATGAAATGAGCAACAGAAATTGATCCACGGAAAACACAAGTAACCAAGCTCACAAACATAGATAAAGAATGTAATGAAGAGCGTTGAGCAGCAGCATCGAATGACACTGTCAAAATCCAAGCATGCTAAGCAGAGGCGATATCTATGTGCACAATTGGCAAAACGCCCGGCTGCAGATGCATTGGACAGCATCAGAAATGCAAAGAACATACGAAATCCATGAGTCCAGGAAGGACATGGAGCTGAGAGAAGAAAAAGCCACGAGGGAGGTAGCAGCAGAGCCTGAGCTTCGAAATGGATGACAAGAGACAAGGAACAGGCCTGGAAGGGCCGAGCCAAGACGGACAACGCAGAGCACAGACAGAGCAGTAAATCCAACGAAGCAAAAGGGCGCACAGGCCCTGCGGCATGCAGTCAATAGGGAGCGGACCCCCTCGCAACTTTGGGGGGCGGTGTGTCCCCACTGTGTTCACGCTCACGAGGTACTTGGGCTGCTTGCAAGAGTTGCCGCAAAGATGAACTGATGTCCTCAAAGCGAGAATCCATTTTCTTTTCAATTCGGTCCTGGCGGACCTCCATGGACTGGAATTTCTCTTCAAGGCGGTCAATCCTCAATGCCTCAGGGGATGGAGCAATGGTAGCCGGAAAGCGTTCGGTCACTGCCTGTGTTGGAGAAATAACAGGCTGTGTCTTTCCATCCCTCTTCTTGGGCGGATTCTTGGGCGAAGTGCGAGCAGTAACATAAGGAGCATCTTCGACCAAAAGGACCTCATGAAGTCTGCCGTTGATCTCAATTGTAAAGGTCATGATGCTGGGCTTCTTTTCGAACGATAAAGTCCAGCCAAAGACCCCATTCAGGCGAAACGCCTTCGATGGGATTGGGGCAAGGCCTGTCGCTTTCTTGGTAGCGGAGATGATGTCCTTCGGCTCGGAGGCAGGGGGCCACCCCGTCGATTGCAATGTAACTCGAGGCACCACCGCAATGTTCTCCATCGTAATTCGATTGTCACCTGCCATAACAGCCTTGCGAAGCTCAGCGACATGATCAGTCCAAGCTCTTGCAGCCAACCCACGCTTTGTGGAACAGACCCCTCCGAAGCCTTTGTTGGCCTTTGTAATGATGATCATATCATGTAGTGATTGGCCGGAAGGCGTCCAGAACTTCGGCAGGACCGTAAGGTCCGAAGGCATCGCATTGCGGTTGATGTAGTCACGAATCAACAAGCCTTGAGTCCCACTCAAACTGAGAATGTCTCGACGAATCGATTGAGGCAGCTTCACAATGCATTGAAAAGTACCATCTTGCTTTGAGGAACCATTGGAAGATCCAGCTCGAAAGGCATAGAACTGCACTCGGTCCTTAGCATCAGGATATATGTCCAAGAGAAGGCGACGAAAAGCTTCCAATTGGTGTGCCCGGATCTGCTCAAAGTGACCAGGGCTCATGAGTCTGGAATCAGCGTCCAACACAACCTCTGACACCTCCGCTGCAGTGAACGTAATCTTTGCAGCCGGCAGTTTGTATTGAACCGTCCCTGCAACCGCAATGAGAACCACCAATCGCTTGTACGCAGTTTGCAGCTGTTGGTCGTTGAGCACAACTTCATAGGGTCCCAAAGGCTTGAAGCCCATGTCAACAAAAGGATTTTTGTCGTTGGCCGGGAGGACCAGAACAAAAGTCTGAGTCGCTGGGATCTTGGCATATTCCTGCAGCATTGGTTTTGTGATGAGGATGCTTGACAGCGGCAGCTTGCAGCCTATGTATCTGCGGGATGGAGGCATCTTTCTTATCTTGGATGGGATGATCTTTGGGAAGGGTCAGATCCTCCCACTTGGTAGAAAAAAGACGCCGCTGTTGCTTGGGCTTTGGATCGGATTTCATCCATGGGTCATAATGCTTCCATGGGTCCTCCTTTTTGGACGGAGGCCCTGGTGCCGTGGAAGCTTGGGCTGGTTGGCTGGGTTGGTCATGTTCTCCTCCTCCAGCATCATAGAAAGCTGGGCCAGGCCCTTGCAACAGTCGAAAGAGAAAATTGACACGACATGCCGAAGCAAAGTCGACAAGATGATGATGATTCGTCGACCGCGCCCATGTGGCTTGAGCCTGATTGAGGCTGTTGAAGAGCACCACTCGATGTCTGGAAGCATTCAACGTAAGCTGGACAGCATGTGCAAGGGGAGGTACGGCAACACCAGCACGCTCAAACAGTGCATAGATCAAAGTCCAACCACAGAGAGTAGGATCAGGCCTGGAAGGAATGATGACTGTCTGGGCAGAGATGCCATGAGCGCCAAGCAAGCACATCAAATGAGCAGTGATCAAGTACGGGATATTGCCGAGCCCAGGCGGAGCCGAGTAGAAAAAGACCCATCGGCCAGGTGTGTACATATGACCAATCTGAAACCAGCAACCATTATGCAAAGCAAGCCAGGTGGTTGTGGTGAAGTTGCGAAAGTCACAATGCTTGTCATTGAAGAAGTCAAGCGTGTTGCGGTCAGGATTGTACCGAGCAGGAGGCATGTAGCAGTGACTCGGATCATGAGCACGCAAGAAATCCAACAAGACATCGAGTTCATCAGAGCCCAACCATCCGGGGAAGGACGCAAAGTGTCGAAGCCTCTGGAGGAGATAGGCGTCAGGCACATCAGGGTGGATCATCTGGAAGGGTGGAGTCTGCTGATGCGGCAAAGGGGCGACATCAGTGAAGTGGACAGACATCACCGGAGAGGTGAGATTTGTATGTGGAAGAGCATTCGTGGCAAGGTCCGCAAAGAAGTAACGTCGCAGCTTCATGGCAAGAAACCATTGCTCGTGCGGAATTCCACTAGAAATCCACTCCTCAACAGAGTCGGTCAGGACGTCCTCAAGCAATTGTCTTGTTGAGATGGCCAATTGATCCCAATTGTCACGAAGCGGCGGAATGACATCGATGAGCCCAGCCGCAAGGATCCATCTCTGGATGAGACGCCAGCCGCAAAAATGATCAGAGTCATCAAAGGTCACAACGCTGGTTTCGATCATTTGAGGAGTCAAGTCCATGATCCTGGCGAGGGAATACACAGCTCGGTCAACAAGCGGACGAGGAAATCCAACGAAGGTGGCATGGACACGGTGACCATCACGGAGGACTTCAATGGCGCACCAATGCGCAGAGGACATGACCGGTAAGATGGTCAAAGTATTGTTCATGAACAGGAGCTCAGACGAGTGATCAGCGAGTGACGCAGTGTGGAAATCCCAAACAGCGAACGGCAGGAATGCGGCGTATTCAGGGCAGGCCGTGGCAATGCGGGAAACCAGGAAATTCAATTCATCACTCGCAAGCCAACCACCAGAGTTAGAAGCAAACTCCGCTCTCTGCAACAACGTGGCATTTGCTGGCAAAGTGCACGGGGTTGACCCATGATGTCCTCCAGCATAGATCGGCTGGACCTGAGCAGGTTGGAGAAGCACTGAGTCTCCATTCGACAGAGCAATGAAAGGCGGCAAATCCAAGGCACCGTTGACGGAATGAATGCATAACTCCATGGAGTGCACACGAAAGATGGATGATAGCACGCATTGGTGAGGAAAGAATGCACCACAAGGAAATCCATCAGGGCTCAGCCGAACCAACACGATCACTTGGCCTGGGGGCAGAAGTCCAACGACTACGATCGTGTGACAACCCAGGATCACCGAAGTGGGCCGCATCCACACATGGAAATCGAAGTCACACTGAGATCGAAGGTGCTCGACTACGCTCCGAATCAGGCTTTGAATGGCCAAGTCATGCGAAGAACACGGTACTGCAGCCGAGAGGTTCTGGCTCCCAAAAGTGAGGTGTACATGACCACTCGCTTGCTGTACATTCCCAGCAGCCCTTTCAAAGAGCTGGAGAAGAAATCGGAAGTCAGGTGTAGGATCATCGAAATCAATCTCATGCAGGGAAAATGTCCATTCGGCTGGGTGGTCACCTGCCTCAACTTCAAAGGGCATGGTCGGGCTGATAGCGACCGGTTCCTTAGATGGCATGTCAGGTGTTGCATCAAAATCACTCACACTCTGTTGGGCCTCAAACCTAATGTCAAACACTGGATGTCCGTGTAGCATGATTTGCCAGACGGTGGACAGTGTGCACGACTGCTGAACATCGAAAAGGTGATTGATGGTTGCACCCTCAATGTGAAAAGCAAGATGCTGACACGGCTGATTGTTCCAAGTAAAACACTGCAGGACTTGGTTCAAAGTCCAAGACACCGGGACCTGAATGGAGCACGAAATGTCACTGGCTCGTGGCGAGCAGACCATGGTTAGGCTCTGGCAGATCTCAGGAAAATCTGGTTGTTCGAGCTGCACCTGAGTAGCGACAGTGGACACACGTGCGAGTGTGACGAACCGAGCATCGACAAACAGTACCCCCGAGTACGAAGTGATTCTTCTATCCCAAGCAGTGAGAACTAAAGAATGAACATCAATTTCAGGGAAACAGGCAATGGACAACCCAGAAAGGATCACAGCCAAGGCATGTGGTACCGCGATGGCATTCCCAATTTGTCGAAAAGCAATAGAAATCTTGGCCGAAAAAGTCGTGGCTTCGACAGCACCTAACAACGCAGCATACAACACAGGACTGATGTACGAAAAACCAGCATCGGATCGAACGAGTGTGGCAAAAATGCCTTTGTTGGCCAAGTGTGTGCGGTTGAGCAAATGTTGTGACCCATAAGATGCGCAGAGTGTCGGCAATGGTTTACTCATGGATGCAAGTCTTGACTCAAGGACCTGAGTAGGGGTAGCATTTGACCCGACCACCAGTCTCTTCGCAGGAGGCAAAAGAAGAGCATCCCCATAAATCACCATCTCAGAGGCTGAGAGATCAAGTTGGTCTCTGATGCTCCTGGGGAGGGGAAAATTGTACATCTGTGAATGCCAAGGTTCAATGCGTGAAGTGGCAACCTCAAACGCAATGCAGGCAGGGCGAACAGTGACATCCCTCCTGACAAACAGGGCCAACCATCTAGATCTCATGCAGTGTGCAATCAAATGCAGCGGCGTCGGAGTATGCGAAATGCACTGGTAACCACACATCTCAAGCAGTTTGAGAAGGAAGGGAAAGTGAGGATGTTTGGTGATCTCATCAACGCACTCGAAACCAATCAACACGGCTTGACTAACAAACGCGAACCTAATGCTTTCTACAAAACTCCACCCTGCTTCACAATTTAACCCTGCAGCACGACCCCCTCTCGACCATGAGGTGCATGGTGGGGAAGCAGTGAGGAACAGGTTGGCGTGTGGGACACAGACATGGAGGATCGACAGATCCCGGACAAGACCATGAACCGGCGTGTTCAACCTGACATCGAAAATCATGCGTGGCAAAACCGGAGCTTGCACAGGCGAAGATCGAAACTTATGCGCAAGAATCTGGACAACCTCGATGTCTGCATCAACGTGCACTTGCGGTCCCACTCGTGCATCCGTGATCAACCAAGACAAAGTACTGGCTGCTTGTGCCCACCCTCCGAACGATCCAGAGAACAAATGAATGAACTCCCAAGGTTCCTCTCGATCAATCTCGGTTCGTCTCATCACAACCGTATCTCTCTTTCCCACCCAGGCATTGGGCCGACTAGAGGCAAGGGAACCTGCACAAGTGAAGAAATCACCATGTCGGAGGTCAGAGAACCTGTGTTCAAAGCCAGGAATCTCCAAAGAGCCCGGGATACCATCAACCGAAAAGTCAAACCCTTCACCCGGAGAGAATGAAGCCCAGCGAACCGAAAGAACATCACCGTGACAGCCATTGAAAGTCCCCGCCATGATATCCACATGATCCCAACAAATCTTCGGACAAGTCAGGCCCGTGAAGACGCTTCGCAGACGAGTCCTCCACGGCTGATTCAAGAAGATCCCATTGCAGTCCAGAAGCCATGGAGAACCCTGTGCAATCCAGTGCCAAGAACCGAAGGGTGGCCCTGTGAAAGCACAGGGCCTCTGTGGACGGTGCACGTCACTCTCGCGAGTGACCGCACACCCCCGGGGCCCCGCGACCCGTGAGGCGAACAGCTGGGAGCCGAGACGCCTGTTGAATAAGAATCAAACCCACATGATACGTAGATTGTTGTGTCCTCCCCGACACAAGGGCTTCCGCCGTAGAAAGCGTCGAGGGATGAACCACCGAATCCAGCAGTGTGTTTCGGTAGAAAATTTCCATCAAAGCTCCCAAGATGATCAGCGCAGCTAGTTTCTCCCCCGGTTTCGGGGCTTCTGGATTTCCACTAGCGTCAACTCCATCCCTCAATTTCACAGATTTTAAAGCTGTGAGATCCTCAAGCTGGTCTGGGAGAAGGACCACAATCTCGCTAGCGTTCGCTAGTCCCAAATGGGAATTCACAGCTGGAATCTGCTTTGTGTTTGCTGAAAGCTCAGACCTTAATCCCCACCCAGGAATTCTGAGCGTTTCCTTCCCGGGGCGCATGTTGGTGTCAAGTCTCCCCACCAAGTCTAATACTGCCTGGATCTTAACAGGGTCTAATATATCGGCATTGAACCGATCTGCCGGAATCCGTAACTTCGTGAAAAGGGACACTGGCACTGGGGCGTCGCTCGTCGTGAGTGAAAATGGAAGACTTGTTTCCTCAATCGCGGCGCCTGCCATCTTCCTTTGGGGACCTCTTGGGGATTTTCGTCCTTTCCAGCTTTTCGACCTGTGTTTAGATCGTTTGGGATCTTAGTCGTATAGATCGTTTTTTCCATCTATTCAAGGATGATGTGTCATCGATGCCAGGCATGGTATCAGGCCATCGATACGAGAGGCGGAACTTGTTGGGTGTGTCTCATCGATCTATATAAAGAGAAAAAAGAACAACCAAAGTAGAAAAAGGTGTAGGAATCAATGTCAGTTGTCCATCACCTGGAAGATACTTATCGGATAGCTTTTCCGACTTTTCAGACCTGAGGATAGCAAAACAACCCGACTTCTCCTCTTCAGACAGCTTCTTCAATGTCTGTGCAATCAAAGCCTGAGGAGTCAGTGCTGGAGCGAGCCCCAACACCATGGACGTCCCAGGTAGGTCAACCGGTATCCGCGGATTGATCCAAAACCATTTTGCTATACATAAATAGCTCAACATGAGGGCCCTGTATGTTCGGGAAACACCAATTCTTGGGCCACACCAAAGCCGCCCTTATTATGCAGTCACACTGCAAGACATGAGCTAGTATCTGGTGAAATCCTCTGTAACCCTGGCCCAATGAGTTCAGATACTCTTTTCACCTCCTGAATGATCAACGACCTCTATGTCTTCCTTGAGTTCCCTTAATCATCCTTAATCTTTGTTTTTGCGACCAAAAGGATGCCATCAACGACCCGTCTACTACGGACTCCCAGTTCGCCGGTTCGATCGGGAAAAACCGTGAAAAAAGGTGAAACGCGGTGCCCAGAGGCGCCCATCCCACAGCCAGCACAGCCCCACTAACACAGTTAGCCTGCTGACCTCCTGCATTTGTTATCCTGCTGGTTCAAGCTACAAACTATGTCGGCTGT
>JAOBYK010460233.1:3406-14024 GCA_025434845.1 Phenganax subtilis | reverse complement strand
CGTTGCACTACTTATCTACGAACTCAGGATTGTTCAAAAAGCAAGTATGGAACAACGATACTACATGTTAATCAAATCAACTTTGAAAAACGTATATATTCAGTACCGCAGTTGTATAACGTGAATTCTAGTTCATGTAATCATTTTCAAACTATAATATTTTCAAGAGAGTCGCCCTTGAATAAGCGAAGCTTTGGAAAACTACAGACTAGCCACTAAAATCGCGCGTCAAAGCAACATTCGAACCCATAGCAGCTTTGCTTGGGTTTATACCCTGCGTAGTGGCCAGTGAACTTTTACTGGTCTACTCACGTAAAATCGTCATGCTGTTGCAATCGTGATAAGAAAGGATGCAACAATGTTGTGCTGCACGCTACTGTTCACACTTTATAACAATGTTGTTCAGGATTGTTACACCCGATTGAAAATGAACAATATATATAGTTCAATATCGTTGACAAATGTAAACAATAGGTGCAGTGGCGGAGCACAACATTGCTGCATCCTGTTTTACCGCAGGCTCATAATTATTAGCTGTGTATTAGGCATCTAGTGACATCTATTTATTCGAGTAATATGAGTTAGGAATTTGGCATTAATACAACTGAAAAACTAATTAATCCCAATTAATGGAATATTATTTAACATTTTTGGGCAAAAATACGCATATCATGTAAGCGAAAAGCTGGGTTTTTTCTTCTCAAAACTTTCTTTGCATAAATTACGTTGTAGAGTTCATGTCTGGCAGCGTTATTTGTGTTGTTGCTGATTAGAAGCACGCAGTATTAAAAAACTCCCGCTGATAGTTACCATATGGCAAAACCAGTAACTGGCAAACCTTTTCTAGTTAGAACGAAGTAGCTTTAGAGGTAATTTTTGGCAATTGCAAGCTCAGGCATTATTCAACAAGCCACGGAAATGACTCATACCTGTCGTGACTCGCGAACATGCTAACTCATGGTTAACTCTTGCTTGTTGATAGCCTTGTCTACGGTCCTAATGCAGAAAGGCACGCACATATTTGTGTGCTATCGTGTTGCAAAATGCTGATAGTGGTAAGAGCTTTTAGAGCTGTTGATTCCTAGATTATACAGCTGTGCTATCGCTTTTAAGGGTTTTGTATTTGGTTGCAATAAAGCAAGGTCGATCTATTTACAATTTCTACTGGACTTGAAATTTATAGAAGGTTCTAGAGGCGCACCTCAGAGAGTTAGTTTTCGATTCGAGCTCGAGACTGCTGACTTTACCGTAACTTTAAATTTCACAAATCTGAGAGGGATTTGATAATAGGAGAGCCATTTTAACTCTCAAGAACTTTGAAAATTGATATTCTAGGTCGAATATTTGAACCGACTTTTAAAATTCATCAATTAATTATGTAAGTTTTAAGGTCCTAGTGCCTTGAAAATATTTTCAGCAAGTATTTTAAAACGTTTCAGGGCAGTGGTACCATAAAAAATGCTGGTATTTGGTGGTTTTTCTCTAGTTTCAAGAGTCTGATTAAACAATAAACATTTATTTCTTTTTATTGTTTTCATGAATCGTAAATGAGTTTTAAAGTAAATTGCGCAGAACGTTATATAAGGAAAACTATCGCATGATACTGTACGCTGTTTTTAGAAAGTCGTCGGAATTATGATTCCGCCATCTCAGTTTGTGAGAGATTGAAATGACAGGAAGGGAACAACATGAACTTCCGCAAGCAGCACGAATTCACCTCACGCTCTGACCCAATTGCCACACTTTTGCACGTCAGTAAAATGTAATTTGGTGCAGCAGATACGCTCATGAAAATAGCTATTCTATGCATCACAGATTAATGGTGCAAATCATCGCTTAAAGTTAATCAATATCCTTTTGTCTTTCTCCCTATATGTCGTGTTTGTTTTCAACGCTGATGTTATGTATAGGATATTGTACGTGTGCCTAATTGGTGCAATACTGATAATTGACAAATACCAAATGATGTTCTATCCTTCCACACATAAGTTGCCCCTTTAAGTTTTGTAAATTTTTCGAAGTATCATATTCGGTTCCACTGTAGGTTCCGGTAAGACAAAGGTTCTTTATTGCAATGCTAATACATCGAACTGCCATAACACTCTACAGGAACGGTTTACAATGGTAATTGTGGTCAGGAAATTATATCATCCTTCCCTTATATTTGTGCCGTTGTATTCATAATCACTTTTTTAAAACCCTCTGTACAATGTGTCGAATCATTTGGTATTCGACAGTAACAACATATCAAAGAGACACATTAGATAAGGCACAGCTTGTAGCCAAAGAAGTAGAAACAACGCGCGCGCTTTTATTTTGACAACACGAGAAGAATATAAAACTCAATCTTGTGTTTGACTATGTTATTGATTTTTCTTCATCGATCGAAATGGAATGAGTTTATAGGCATGTTTATAGGAATATTATCATTGAAATCTAATAGTCCTCAAGACAATTTGTCTTCATAAACAATCTTATTGTCACAACAGTGTGTGCTGTAGATTGATTACGTACACAAAGCTTGTAATGTGGTACTCCGGAAGAGTCTGAAGCAATACATTTAACGTGTATGTTCAAGACATTCTTGGTAATGATTAAAGCGAATCTTTCCTGCTTAGCTAATAGTGAATAAGTATTGTAGTTGGTGTTTTTCTGGACAAAGGATGGTTACCGTCAATTCTAGGCCAATATAATTACGAGAAATAACTCGATTGCGTGTCGCGAGAGGTGTGAATACGGTCTGTGCCTCGTACATCTACACTAAGTTTACTAATACATTACGCTTTAACTAAACTAGTAATAGCACAACTTTATAAGGTTTTAGAAAATATGGTTCCATTCAATATATGCTCGTCTTAATGGTGTCGTATTTCAATGCTCGTGTGCACGAGAATTGTTCCAGTATAGCTTCACATTAAAAAAAAACCTCCCGCTTTACACTGCCCAAAAAAACTGGGGTTCGACTTGTGTTCATTGAAATCTGGGTAACCCATATACGTTTTCGAATTGGAAGTGCGTCTTACCTAGGCTCAACTTTGGCTAGTTTGAACCCACTTCTCATGCAGGGTTGAACTTTTAAACTTTAGCCTTACCACAATTAATTGTTCAGAAACTGCCTGCTTTATCTACTCTAGACAGGTATTTGTAAATCAGAAATTACTTAAATACATAGTTGTGGAATGAAAGCTAAGAAATCTCCCTCACGTGAGCATTTTAAAAAAATTTATGAGTAAGAGGGATACGCGTAATATGCGTCAAAACCTGCGAATTCTCAGTAGTATCGATTTTGTTTTCAATACTTTTTGTAAAAATCAACGAGCTGTCCTAACAATTACTCTAATTTTTCACTGGTCCCGTTGAGATAAGGAATCCTGTTCTGTCGTGCGCCTGGTCAGTGGCAGCGACATACGCTGCATGTAAAATCTCAGTCGCGCAGCTTTAATAGATCATGAGAAACGGGCTCACAAAACGCAGTTATCGTCACACCTAAGTTCCTAAAAGGTTACGTATGCAAGGAATCGTCACAAATAATGAATCTGTCATTATAGTTGTACAATTCAAAAAACTCGGCAAAGCGTTTGAAAACAAGCACGCCATTTGGATCACTTGCGCTAAACAGCTAGCTATAAGCAAAACAAATTTTGGCCCCTTGACAAGATTTGATTTCATATATCAATACTACTTACATGCCATAACTTTTGAATACGTTATCCCAAGTCCTAGGAACCAAAAAAGAAACGCAGTATTCATGATTTCTCTTTCGCGCGATTTATTCTACGTCAACTCTTGTTCCTGTGCGCTGCAGTAATAATAGTGTGCGCCCAATTTGACCCGAAGTTAACTACTGGCAAGTGGCCTTCCGACTGCGCGTCAGCCGATAAAATAACTTGCGAGTTTTTAGCGCACTGATTAATTTGATGCTTTTGAGACAATTTGTCTGTCATCACGCAGCATGGCTTTCATCTCATCATTATGACCTATAGAGTTGGCATGCCGCCTAGCTCGTTTTGGGATTGTTTGCTGACGTAGTGCATTCCTAATGATTATCAGCCATACCTGGAGGTCTTCGAGTTCCATAAGTGGGTAAACGAGGTAAGCTTTAAGATAAAAGTGGACAAAGAGGGTTTCGCCCTGTTCGAGAACCTTCGAATTTCCATGTAAGCGTGATTCGTTATATTAAAGGCGTGACAAAAATGTTAATGTGGTTCAAAAGCTAAATTATTAAGACTTACAGTACAGTCATGCTACAGACTTCTGGCACTGACAAGCAAGTCACTCTTAAAGGTTTGAAAAGTGCGAGAGTTTAAACATGACTTGCATTTTTTGGTGATTTTTCGAGTTTGGTTGTTTGGTCTTTTGATTTGTCGACGATTTTTTCGTTTCTTTCTAGCCATACCCAAACCTCTCGTTATTTAATAATATTTTTCTGCTTTTGCCATTTTTGGCTTTTTTTTTGGTCTCCACGTCATGATATTTACAAGCTTTGTTCAAATTTTTCTTTTTTTAACGAATGTAATTTTTTGTGATTTTTAATTGTTTTTCCAGATTTTTAAAATTGTTTGTGTGACTTTATCGTGCTATTTATGAATCAGCAATCAGTGATTTGCTTCTACGATGTCATGCAATTGCCAAGTTTTTACCTTTTTGACCTAAAGTTAGGGTTTTTTTTAAGAGAGCATTACAAAGTTATTTTCAAATATACGCTACGTTAATTCAAATCATGCCTCATTCACGAAAATGCTTTTTCTCCGTCTGTAATTTTCATAGTGTTATCTGATTTCCAACGTGAGTTACTGCCCGCGTGATGTCTAAACTTAACTGCATATAGCTCAAGCAGCGAGATATTCTGAACAAGCACTATCACTCCATTTATTTCAACGATTTGTCACGCAAGTTCGTCAACTTTCACGTGCTCACTGAATTGTGATGCATATAACATACGAAACAACGATGCAAACATGTGCATTTTATCTTTAAGCACGGTTACAGTATATAATAGAAAAAAAATACAACGTACATGAACGAAAAGTCAAAGAATGCTTGTTCCTTGTCCGAAGCATTTTCTCAAAGTCTTTTTTGTATTGAAGCATTTTGTAATGCGTAGGGTGTTTGCTGTCACCTAATTTTGGGTTTCAAATGACAAATAAGAATATAGTTAAAGTTAAATATAAGTTGCGATATCAAAAGCTCGATTTCCTTTAAATTCATTGTTCTACAATAGGAAAAATTGCCTAAAAACTTGTTTCCTTGCCTACTATATATTTAAAAACTGATATTACGTGTTGCAAACAAACAATTAGCGATGATGACTTTTTGTTCTAATTTTAGTAAAAGATTAGCCATGTCTTTTGACGCAACTTTTTTGAAGTATACTGAATTGTGTAAGACGTTATTTGCATGTTTTGTAAGACATAAAACGAGGTGATTCCGCACAAACGTCCCCATGTTAAATTGGTGAGAAATGATCACGTGATCAGTTTCTTCGCTGGTACACAAATGGATAACGAGTCTTCCATTAGCACTACTACTACTTCTTACTGACAAAATTTGTAATTGATTGGTGAATCGAATAAACAAGATGCATTGTATTGGTTGGTCTTAGTTTAAGGGTAGTCGTAATGGTAGTGTAGAAGTCAAACCATAACCTTTCATGTGTCACGATGCGCTAAATATACTGTATGCAGTGAGATGCACAAACATGCAATTTAGCGGGGCATACCACATAAAAGTGAGTACTTGATTTTTTAATATGGTCTCTTCACTTTTCGCTTTTAACATTGTACTGATCTTAATTGAGTTACTGCATTTTGTCCTAATAATAGTTAAGTTTCTAAAGAAACTGATTCTCAGTAACAATGGCCCCCTAGCTGTTTAGGCTGCTTTGGCTATTCCCAATGCTTTTTCCTGGCTGCACCTATTGTATACCAGTTCGAAGTTGACAACAGGAAAAAACTAGATGAAGACAACAATTGAGATCCGGAAAGCTAAAAATTGTCTGCAAAGTAAATTAATCTCACACTGACGACCTTTCGAGGACCTCGAATTGCAGCAGTTAGGTTTAGCATTTCTTTTTTAGCGATGACTAACTATGTTTATGCAGAACATATAGATTAACACGATGAAAAGAGAATGAAGTTGGTAAGATATTTGCCATAATGAAAAAAAAAGTGTGTTGGGATTAAATTTTAATTTGTGAACAAATATAGAATGTTTCGCAGAAGCACTTGTTAGTACTTGACTTGGTCGACTGTATTTCTGCGTTGACTTATCTACATCAGACAAACAGATGAGCTATGCGCTGGAATTAGTAGTGTGGACATTCTGCGATAAAGCTTGGTTGTATGGTTATGCAATTCCAGTTGTTTTGTTTTGTTCGTTTTCAAGCTGGTATCAAGGCTGCTTCTATACAGTGTGTTTAAAAAAAAACGGAACACTGATTGATGTAAACATTGCAAATTAGTCAGATGCATAAATTATATTTTAATGAAATTCAAGTTAGTGTAATGCATTGAAACTTGAAAGCCTTGTGGCTCCCATAGATAAAGAATGAGACACGAGAAATTAACACGCGTTTAAGTTTTTCAATAAGTTATAAAAAACACAACACTAAACGTTTATGGTCCTGACACAGTGGTGCTCGCTTTTCCATGTCCTGCATTGCATTTCTTATCATTGTCCTCTTCTTATCCTTCTTCCACTTGACGGTTATCCGAGTCAGTATCGTAACAACTCAGTTTGAGATAAACTAAACTTTAGCAAAATGCTAAGGAATCGCATGGTAGGACTAAGTAAACATGAGATTTTCTAGCTCCAGTTCGCTGGAAATTCTTTTAAGAGACGTTTAATTATTTAACTTATTCCTGCCGTATTCCTTGCCCATGGGAGCGGCAAGGCTTTCAATTTTCAATGCATTACACTTATTTGAATTTCATCAAAATATAATTTACGCACTTCGCTAATTTTCAATGCCTACATAAATCCGTGTTCTGTTTTTTCTTTGAAACACACTGTATAAAACGTTTTTGACACGCACGTACACCCACGTCACAGCTTAAATTTTGACGAAAGCTATTTCACTACGGCGAAAAGAATTTTTTAGACTTCAATTGAAAATACTTACATGTTTGACTATCTGTGTAGATTTAGACACTATAAAAATTTGATGGATTAAGACTTTTACGTGCGTGTGCTCGTGCGTGTCAAAACTGTTTAACTGGCAAGCTGCCCTGAGTAAACGTATAAAGTTTTGCTGAAGTTTATAATACTACATTGTTTTCTTTTTCGCTATATTATATCTTCTTTTGATTTAATAACAAAAAGTGTGTATGTAATATTATGTCGGTTAGGCCCTGTCATTTCCTGCAAGTTTTCACCATCCAATTGTTTTTAATTCGGTACATTTCCCTGTTGTCGTTTATTATGCGTACAATACGATAGCGTATTTATTGCCCTTGGCAGTACATATATTGGCTTTAGTATTGGCAGATTAACGAAACGGCATAGAGTAAAACCGAATTAGTACGCAACATCTGTGCCGTGAAATTATTAAAAATCTTTGCACGCAGTTGAAATTCGTTGGGAAATGTCATTGCCTATTTCAAAAGAACAGATTTTTCATTTGAGGCGCGCTCTTTATTCTAACTTCAATTGTTCATTGTGTTAATCAAGGGCTAGCAAATGATTAATGGCGATCTCTTTTGTTTCGCCTGATTTACCAATAATTTGTAATACCATTGTGAAGTATATTTTGAATATGATACGAAACTATTGAATAGTTCGTAAGTTACAATAATATCTTCGATATATTCCATATATTATTGTAGCATATTGTATTATAACACGATTATTGCCAGTACGCATAATACCTCAAAATGTGTAAAAAACTCTTTCATAGCGAGCGTCCTGTCCAACACATCTTTCGATGTTTTGCAGACAGGTATACTTTCCCATTTATTACAGGTGCATTCTTGTCAAACTATAAAGTCCCATTTTATTCAATCAGCATTTCATGCGACATATTGTTGAGTTCAAATATATTAGAAATTTTCCTTGAGTTAATTCTCCAAGAAAACGCATGCATATACAGATTACTGCTAACACGCCACCAGCTGACCAGCAGAGCATCAGACATTTTGTAATTATGATATTCTAGAAATTGTCTCAAAACAACGAAAACGAGAATCAACAGTTCAGCAGTTCTTTTGAATGCTTTTTGATTTCACTACCAGAAGAAATGACTGAGTACTTCTTCCAACGTCTGCAACTGAAATTTCGTCAGAAATGCAGAACTCATCAATCGAAAACAATCAGAACCGAAAGTTTGTGCAACTTCTTACGCCCTCAAAAAGGAACACTAGTTTCCTGCAAGCTTGTTGTTTCTGTAAAAAGTTTCAATAACAAACATTATTTTCAGTTGTTAATTGAACTGGTACCACTAGCTGATGTTCTTAACGTGCACCTGACCTCAAAAATGTTTCGTATGTAATTCAAAAAATCTTTAAAATTGATAATGCACCTTCTTCAGGGAATTTTTACTTCTGCTTTGCTGCTGTTACCTTCCCGTTTCTTTGGAACTTACGTCAGCATGACCAGTATACTTATTTCTATTTAGCTGAAATAGAACTGAGAAACTAAAACGAGTTCGATCACTGTCACAAGATCAGATTTTTCGTGTTGAAAAGTCATGCATGCAGGTCTCGAATGAACACCATATAAAGAGTTAGGTAAATTGCAAATATTTTCACGTCATGCAAACTGAAATATACCAAGGCCGAAAACTAACTTTCTTCAAACTAAATTAGTTTACAAGCTCTATCTTTCAAAATGAAATAAAGGTTTTGAAATCTAGGGTGCTCTAATATTGCACTATAAGATGTACATTTGGCATTTTCAATTGTCTTAATGAATTCAAATTAGCAGTTTTCATTCACACTTGGGAATAATTTTGCTTCGTTTTCCATGCAAATCCTTGCGCCGAAAGAATGTGAATTCGGCGGGCAATTGTTATTTGAAAAGCATTACGTCACTTTAGTTGCTGTGAAATTAAAAAGGCATTCAATTCTTGTTACGTAAACATTGACTCGATTGATTCTATAATATACGTTGCATGATAGTCTGTTAAAGTGTCGATGTCTTTTTCTAGGCAGCCTGCACAATGGCCGCCATATTGCTTGCAAGTGCTTTAAAGCGAAGACATTCAGCCCCATGGATTATTGAAGATAGCAGTTGTTAGCCCGGTGTGAATGTATGTATTTGTGGGCAGCGGGCTTGCTAAATCTTGGCTGCAAAGTTAATGTAAACATGTGTCCAAAATTGAAGTTCCCTTTTCCTGTTCAATGTTGAAATGCTTTTCTAATAAATCAGTGCTTGTAACATTGATTTTGGAGGGAGCATTGCAAATGATTAAATGAATGTAAGCCGTTTTCACGACAGGTCTCAGCTGTTTTTGTTCAAACAAGGGACACGCAAGTTTTTTTTCGTTTGTCGTAACAAGCAATCAGGGAAAAACCCGTCCTGGCTAAATATTATCCCCCAAAAAGTACAGCATACATTGTTGTTTTGGATGCGTGGACTGTGGAATATACCACTACTAGTACTCAAAAATCTCAAATCGTGATCGCCTTTTGCACTTGAAGTAAGTGGTTGGAAAATTTCCGGTATTCTCAATCTTGATTGTAGCAATTGAAGTGGTTGTATATATACAAAAAAATATTATAGATTTGCATGAAGGACAGTGTGCAGGACCTATCGATATTTGAACTTGAGTCCTTACAAAAACAACAATATGCCATTTGATTATGTGTATCTCTCTGCTCGAATTTTGATTGTAACAAATGTATTGCGCCAGTACTACCTACACTGGCCAATTGACTACATTTCAAAAGCGTGAGTGCCCGTGGTAGATCTTGAACGATCTTGAATGATCTTGAACGCATTTTGCTGGACACCTAACTCATATTTACAGGTTATTATAATTAAATTAAAAACAATGTTAGCAACAAAAGTGTCGAAGGCATATTCCACGTTGCATGTTTCCAAATTCAAGTTAATAGTCTTTTGTTACCACTTTGTTTAGTTCTTGCACCACGTTTGCAACTCTTTGGTTAACAACTTCTTGATCTTTCTACAGTCTACTTTTTACTGCAATCAATGATTTATAATTGAAGAAATAGACTTCAAACGACGTCCAAGGTCTAGTTTTTGCGTGTCTCTATTCAGCGGCTACAAAGCCGATCCCCGAGGGTGGAAGTTCAACTGTACTTTACAGTGTTTGTTTCTTTAATTGCCTGTAAAAGTTCCTACTGTGGCTAGATATCAACCCTCAAGTTAAATTTTGACAGGGACATGATTTCAAATAAGTTTGCAAAATATAAGTGCAACTATCATTTGGATTTGTTTTTCAGTTACTATACAGTGTACTGGTAGCGTGCAATTGCAGTAGACTGCGGCTAAAGCCCTCTATTGTCTAAATATTGGTCGAGGTATATTTTTATTATCAATCGTACAAGATAGCTTTTAAACTATTCAATGAATAATTTTTTGGAGACAACTGCAATATTCAACATTACAACAAAAATATGCGGAACGAGTGCATGATAAAAGACATAACTGTTTAATT
>JAOBYK010460122.1:0-14030 GCA_025434845.1 Phenganax subtilis | reverse complement strand
GACCTTGAGTGACCTTGACCTTGAGAATTAAGTCTTGATTTTGTTCTGAAAGCTTAGTTTCAGACTAAAAATTTTTTCTTTTTAATTATTGCACTCGTTTATTCGTCAAATTCTTGTTCTACAAAGATCTTTTCAGACACTTATTTGTCTCTAAGTTAATTTGAAAATAGTAGTAATTACTATTACGACTAGTTAATATAGTACCGATTGTGCACTTAAATCACAATCTTATGATCCCAAACTTGAAACGCTGAAGGATCTGTTACTTTTTTGGACCAGGTTTGATACACTGCCTGTTGATGATGCAGCCTTAACAGTGGCATTTTTACATGCTGTTCCTTTCAAAGCGTTACCACAGGCAAACACGTGTCCAATGGTTCTGTCAATTCCGACTATCCACGAAGATTATGACGCTTTCAGGAGTTCCATGGATTCAAGCATTGCGAATGGGAAATATGGTTTTGGAAAGATGTGAAAACTCGGCAACAACAATCTATTGTGTTACCACCAGTGCCGTGTTGTAAAATTCTGAATGTTTTATAGTCACTAAAGTAAATAGAACAAAATCTAAGTTTTGAGAAAACACCCAGGGTTCCACACGGATATAGTTTGGAAAGAATATTATTTTGATATTTTAAAAGTTGCAGCTTATTACCTAGATAAATTGTTCTTTATGCTTCATATTATGTTACTGTTCATGTTTAAGGTCGTTTTATCTTTACACTTGTGATAAAGTTGATTGTAAATATTTGCAAATGGCAAAATATGTCATTGTTCCATTGACATCGTCAGGGTAATTATGGCGAAAATTTTCAACAATATTTTGTTGTTCTTGTGTAAGCTCATAAGGACAAGAAGGTACCACAATCCCCTGAGCCTCTTCCTCAATCAAGTGGCCATCCTCTTCATCAATACCAAAAGCATTTATTTCAGCATTTCCATGCAAAATGTCCTGCACGGCACAACTCGAGGGATCTCTAGCTTTGAGCATGCCTAACATCCAAAGTTGTCTTGGGCTGTAATTGGACTCAGTGGATAATGGATGGTTGTTCCATTCATGAACGAATTGTTGAATAGCTTGATTAATAATCGGGATATATGTGAGATGAAGCGCCATCAGATGTATTTCATTGTCTGGATCAAGCCGTTGCACATGTTCCAAATACAGAAATATGTTCAAAAAACGACTCATTACTGCTCTATTTACATCTCTCCAGAGCCGTTCAATGCGCTGGTTGTGGACGGATGCGCCTGTGATTATACTCCCTCTGTTTAAACCACGTACCTGCAGCATGAATCTAGCAACATCTACGTTTTCCAATCTGCGATCACTTCTCACTCTCAAAGGCAAATTGTAAACATGGATTGCTGCTCTGAAAAGTCGTAAGACTGTTTCCGCTCTGTTATTGGTAGATGCTTTGAGATAAACTATTAACCTTGAATAACCGTCAATACCACCATGCACAACAAATCTATAGGGCTGGACCAACTTATGATTGCCATCTATATGCCTTAAAAAATTGAATGTGGATAAGATACGTAATATTGCTGTTGGCTTGGGTTCAGTTCTGACTGCTCACTGTAAAAGCTGTTGGCACAGCAATACTTCAGTTGGTCAGATGTTAGCTCTTTACATAATCTTTACACTTCAGGCATGTCATGCTCATAAAACAGTTCTCGTAAAACTGATGTTTTGCTCATTATCGTGATCAGAGACATGTTTGGGTCGCCAGGGCTGTCCCCAGAAATTTTTTAGGGTACGGTGTAAGGCCCATGCAACCGACTGACTGACAAACTTGTACGACTATATTTTATGGATTTCAAGGTGTAGTAAACGATGCACGTAAATATATCGCAATGATCGCACATTGATCGACATTGTTACTTTTTCTTATAACTGTTATTGCTGCCATAGGCAGCTTCCTATTCTTGACAAGCTTTACACTCGGCCCAGTCTCTTTGGCGGAGTTATGTCGCAACAAATCTCGATTCACTTCGAAAACGTCTATAAGCAACAGTTTAACAAAAGCGAGTAACATTTTGTAATTAAAGTATGTAGGAGAGAAAATAAAATCTTGTACTCGAACTGAATCTTGCTTGTAGTCAAATCTAAACCTCACATGAAATTTCGTTTAAATGTCATACCCCCCTCATTTTCATGACAACGTTTTCCTTAATTATTCTCCCGGTTTTACGACAGCCTGGCAAGATATATTGTGTCAATAACAGGATGACAACAAGCTAGCAGTGGCTGATTTTGAACAACGAAACCCTTACACAGGGTGAGGACTTGTGGTGAAAATTTGCTAACAATTCACTATTAAGCTAAAGGCAGCATTTCCCATGCGATAGTAACTTCTAGCATATATCTTAAGGCTGGTTTTCATTACTCGCACACAGACTGTGATGCTCGGCGATGTTAAGATTCAATAGACGCTGAGTATTGCAAACGGTATAAAAAGCCTATAAAATATGTGAAAACCGCTTGTCGTAATGCATCGGCGACTCTGGCTAGCTGTTGTGGACTATCGTGGCGAAACAAAAAAGTTTGTTTCGTTACAACTCTCGTCGAGTGTCGCAAACACGTCTGTCTGCGAGTAATGAAAAGCAGCCTTTAGGGCCTAATTACATGGATGGAGCATTTCAACCCCGGGGTTGAATTCAACTCTGTTAACTGGCTGCGAGGTCCAGATGGGGAAAAACCGGCCCAAGGTCATGAAAGCTCGAGGCCGAAGGCCAAGAACCGTTTCATGACCGAGTGCCGCTTTTCCCGAATCTGGACAGAGCAAAGCCGGTAAATGACGTCTTCATTTTTTTGAGGAAAAACCATCAAGACATTTTTGGAAGTTTTAGGCAAGGCAAGCGATATTTACTAGTTTGGCAGGATTTGTAAAATTTTATTTTAAAAAATTATTTGATTTGCAAACGCAATTATAAGTAATTCAAGATTTCAAAAAACATTTTCCATTTATGGTAAAAAGACACAATGATTGTTTAGATTTTTGTAAAAAATGTTAGCCGTCCGGTTGGGCGGTCCGTCTCGGGAAAAATCGGACCGCAGACAAAGCAATTTGATTACCACATATGGATCCCGGACCGCAAGAGGTAAATAAAACCATTACACGTTAACAAGTCAACAACATGGAAATATATATAGTAATCAAAAATTTGTTTCGGTTTGTGAAACATGGTGCATGTTTGAAAAGCGTTTTTATGTATTTTTAACATCAGAGCATTATGAAAAAAGATTGAAATTTTTACAGAAAAATTTTGAAATACGTCTGTGTCACGCATTCGTATAACTTCACTACAAACCGTCCAAGCATAGAAATTCCCAACTGGGAATCTGATTTAACCCGGCATCAATCATACATGAAAAACTATAAGTAATATCCATGTACATGTGACCAAACAATTTTCATCTTCCCCCCCCCAATCATTTCCCAAGTGCTCCTGAAAGGGGCTTTCAATTAAATTGTTTGTAAAAGAGGCAAAGTTATACGCATACCATAGAGAATTTGGTGAATGCACATTATAGGTTCGACGAATTATGAACTGGGTGTTGAGAAGAGTTCGCGAAACAGGGTCGACTCTGTTCATTGATTGACGAATCCTTTCTCTTTGAACATTCAATCCTTGTGCCCTTAGTGCCCCTCGCACTAAGCCTAGTCCAATGCGAGGAGTACTTAGTAACACAGGTCTGACAATATTGTCAAGCTGTTGATCGGATAAGTTCGTGTGACTTCCTGTTGTGAATAACGCGAATTGATATCTCCATTTTCTGAGAGTTCTAACCGAAACTCCCAGACACCTAGCTATATCAACCCAGCGCAGACCAATATTATTTTGTAGGTATCGCAGCTGGCGTTCGTCTATCGTATTCGTGAAGCGAGTATGACCAACCTCATCAGTGTATGCAACAAGCCCATAATTTCGAGCGCCTCTGCAACTGTGTAGCGGTTGTTGCTCTTGACAACAGACTCGCAATACTGCAACGCCAAATTGAATCTTCAACCAGGAAATCAATTGCAACAAATCATGCACAAGCTCATGCAACGCTTGCCTTTGTGGATATGCCTGAAAGATCCTTGCCTTTAACAAACTGACGATCTCCGCGTAATTTTCGAGTGTAGTCACCCAATATCGCGAGGACTCGATATCACAAGTGACTAGTCGTTGCCTTGCACGAATTAAAGTTGTTTCCACATTTTAAAAAAAGTTCTCAGTGTTTGGCAGCCACCTGCTTGCCATAAATCATTGACGACTCCTCTTAATGATCAAATTAAACAATAGACAATTTACGAGACTTTTTAAATTTATACTGCCACATTAGCTCAGCACTACCCCCCGTCCAAGAATATTGGCATTGCCTAGATTTAGTCAAATATGCATATATTAAGAGGACAAATTAATTTATTTTTCGAATGTTTTGTGTGTGAGTTTCGAATGTTGTGTGAGTGTGGCGTGGAATTCAAAGAATGGGAGTTCGAATTGGTGTTATTGTTTTACTATTACTTGTGTGACATTTCATATTATATTTCAGGTTATCGCATAATGTGTGTGTGTGTTCGAATATTACGTGTGATGATTCGAATATGCACGTTCATAATTTTGTCCCCTTTGGACGCCCATACTAATCTGATGGCACTTGTCCACAAATCGAAGAACAATGCTCAGCTGTTCAGTTTTGCTAATATCCGCTGCTTCGTCGGCAAGAACCAAAAAAACTTTGCTTCAAGAATCTCATCAGTAATCTTCTTGGTTAATAGGTCACCACAAATATAAATGATCTGGTTCTGGATGGTTTTGGACTTATAGGTTACGTTCTTTGGGGTGCTTTAAATAATTCTTCCAACGTTTTACCAGCACATGATGCACTGTACTTCAAAATTTCAATAAAGTTACCACACTTAACTTCATCAGTGAGATAATTTGAAGAATCATCTCTGCGTCCTCGTAGGGGAATGTTTTGTCTTCTGCAAAGAACAATGGCTTCAACAACAGGGCGAAGAAGCTTCCTGTTCTCTTCTATTTGTTGCCTCATCCAACATGACTTCAATTGGTACTGACCTTTGCTCCATGTGTGATCGCAATATTGCTGCACGTGCTGTGGCTGTTTTGTGAAGTGGAGACTTTTCACAATGTTCACGACACTTTGCTGGTGCTACCTTCCACGATTTCAGCGGTGTCATGAAAAGCCTTCGTAGTTCACTTGTGTTATGCATTCCCATACATTCAGAACCAAACAAAACACAATTGATGCAGAAAGCTCCATCCATCTTTTGCGAATACGCTAGCCATGGGAAAAGGTTCAACCACTGTAAACGGAACTTCCTACCATCTTTTCCAACAGGAAATGTATATGTGGAGGGAGGTACCCAAACATTGCCAAGAACTTCATATTTTTTTTTCATCAGTGAGGGAATGAGCATTCACGAAGTTTCCGATATGATATTGATAGCTAGATATGTCTGGTGACAAAACAGTCTCTTCTGGAGCCTAGGAACATTTATTCATTTCACAAGTTGGCGTTTTAGCCTGTTCATGCTGAATTTGTTTGTCCAACTTTCTTTTTTTGGGAAAATGGTTGGAAAGAACTGTTTGCTTTCTAGGGAGCTTTTGTGAATGACTACTAGATGAAGTGCTTGATGTTTCTTGGAAAATGGAGGAAGTTGATGGGTAATTTGACCCAACTGTTGTTACATATGGCAATTGTTTCACTTGCATGGACAAATTTCTAAAAGAAGGGGAAACATGCTCCATCACAAACTGTTGAACACCTGCTGACAGGATGGTGCTGGAATACTGTGGCTTAGAGAGACATGCATAATGATTTTTCGATGGAGGGACTTTGCCAGTTCTGCAATAATCTGTCGGCATCAATGCGCACCAAAATATATTAATTCTTTTCTCTGAAGCAGAAAATCCAGTTGCTTGTCGTGGAAAAATAGTGCAATTAAACATTGTAGCCAATGAATCTCTTTGGGTAAATTGGTTTTCATTGGAATTGATTTAACCAGTGGCATATGGAAAATATGATTCAGTTGCAAGATTTACAACAGTTGACAATGCGAGAACACAAACGAATGAACTCCACTGCTGGTTTATTGCATTGTTGTAAGCCTCGACAATAGCCTTTGAAGGATCTTCACTTGTAAATGAATCGAGAGCAATATCAGACAAGCACATTCAAAAAGCATTTGCCGTCCACAAAAAAGTGCCTTTGTTATGCTGCTGCTGAATGATGGGATGTTCTACATAGAAAGAACTATTTAAGAATAGCTCAATGCTTGTTAGACAGCGCAGGTAGGTTGAAAGGGTTTCACTGCCAGACAATGCTATTGAACAGGCGTTGTACAAACAATTTCCATCTCCACTAGTCCTGCATGCGGTCAAATTGCAAAAAATGTAAGATCATCTGGAGAACTGTTGATTATTTAACAATAACATAGTAGGGTTCTCCTTAATTATTTCTTTGAAAATATGTACAATCTATAAAAGACCTATGTCAGGGCCAACCACATTTACTTAATATAAGTTATATGCTTGGCTAACACCAGGCTAAAACCTTGGTTAAAAGGAATAATGATTGTTGACACTTTATTCTCGTTTACTTCATGTTATACTCAACAATGGCTGCACATATATAAACGATACATAATATTTAGCTGCAATTGAATAGATATTAGTTACATACTCAAATAAATCGTTATTCCAACCTATTTTTATAATGTAAGAAATATTTGCATATTAACAATTATTCATGAGACATACCTCACAGGATGATAATTTATACAGCGTTGTCGTTCGCCGCGCAGGAACTGCAAATTTGAAAATTCGCACACAAATACTTTGGGCTCCGATGTTTTTTGGGAAACCCTGAGAATAACATCTTCACAAGAAGCTTTCAAGTACTCCAGTTTACTTTCTTTGTCAACTTCAGAAATCGTTTCATTTAAAATGCAAAGAAGCTTGTCGAGTGGATCAGTAGATGCCATCGTATAAGTGCATACGTTTCGACGACAGCAGTTGAAAATAAACAATACATCAGCCTGGAGTTGCCGAAAATTTCTGCATATCAACTTGTACAGTGGTAGCCCATCGTAGCAAACCGTAGCATAGCCATATTATGCTACAGTTGGATCAAATTAACCAATCAGAACTCAGCATTTCACAATTTTCACTACGGTCAGATTTTTTCTGACCGCAGCGAAAATTGCTTGATAGCTTTCAATAGCCACAAAAGCGTGTGTCCATGTACTCCTGAAGTATGTATTATTATTATTCTCGATGAAATCAAACCCGCAAGCACAGGCAGCATAAAAGGCAGCACTTGAACACAACTGGAGTAAAAATTAGAATATCCATAAAAACAAACTTGAGGATGCCAACTTTGAATGTAAGCAATTAAATGCAATTTACAAAACTAATTACTGAATATAAAATTTTATACTTAAATCTATCGAAACGCGAAAAATGTTATTTGGGGAAAATCTGACCGTAGCATATGCTACAGTTGCAATGGTCTAGATCCGCCCCTGGGAAGAGCAGGAGGACTCATGAGATGACTCACAACCCTCCTCCGGATATTCCAGCTCATCTACCTACATCAACTTGTTCTAAATCAAAACTATCTGCTGTGAGAGCTAGGGATGTGCCAGATCCGGATACCGGATTGCAGTATCCGGTAAATTTCCGATATCCGGTAAATATTCGGAACCGGTAGATTTTTCCCGGATATGTAACTAGATTTTTGATTTTGTGTTTACTTCTGCTACCTATTTGCAATGGCAGTGCATACACTAAGCATTTATTGTCAAATATTTCCATATGTCTTGCAACTCAAAGAAAAAGTCTTCCACTGCATGGAAATTTTTTAAAGAAGACCAAACCAATCGTTTATATGCTCTTTGCCTCATCTGCGAGGAGCGTATTAAACGCGGTACATTGATCTCAACGTGTTCGTCTTCGCCGTTAAATAACTACCTTTGAAGAAAACACCCGAAGGAACTGAGCAACGAAGCTACCAAGGTCTATAGAAGTAGCTTTAAACTAAGAAGTAGCTCATAGTTCTATAGAAGTAGCATTAAACATGTATTGCGCAGAAGAAATCATTCCATTGAGAGGAAATGGGGATCTGGTCCCTTTGAGTATTGGCTTCAGAAGAAATCCTTGTGGCCCAAGCTAGCTGCCATTGCTGCCAAATATACGAGTGTGCCACCAGATTCAGTATATTCTGAAAGGCTATTTTCAAGTGCTGGTCTCATTGATTCCCCCAATCAAGCACGACTGACTGGTGACCACTTGGAAAAATTAACAATGTTAAAAGTGAATGCTAAACTACTGTATGGCCTTGGTAAACTGAGCATTAAATGATCATGGAGAAGAACCTGAAGAGTTCATAACCTTATTAGTTCATTACATGTTATTGCTATTGTTATAAATGTTAATTAATACAAATAGTGTCTCAACTACCAGTAGTTGAGACACTATTTGTATTATTACCGGATTATTACCGGATAGTGGTAATATATATTACTGTTTCAAGTCTCAACTACTGCTCTCAACTACCAGTAGTTGAGACTTGAGACAGTAATATATATTACCACTATCCGGTAATAATCTGGTATCCGATACGATCCGGTCAGTTGCTATCCGGGTGAAGCCGGTATCCGGTAAAGTGGTATCTGGCACATCCCTAGTGAGAGCAGAATTTAAAGATGACATATTTAATTACAAATGTGGGTTATTAACAGATGGTTTTCTCTTCCTCAACTTTCTTGATACCATAGGTGAGGGAGATTGGATGAGAATCATGAGGCAATATAAATATATAATGCTCTACTGCAAAGCAGATCAAAACAACAGCACAAAGTATGCTCTGGAGTGTTTATACCAGTTTTTCCTTGTGTACGCATTATTATCACCCAGAGACAGTGAACACTTCATGTGGAACAGATCAATTAACAACACTTGCCAAAAAGGTTCAAATATACCTTTGGACCTTGATGTAGAGCATAGCAACAATTTTATCAAACAAGGTATTCAAAATCTTGGTTCGAATGTAACAGAAGAGGCTATTTCTCGTTTTAGTTGTGCAGAGACTTCAACGACAACTATTCTTGATAATTTGGACAATTCTGTAGAAAGAGTTCGCAGATCATGCAGGCATAGCCAAACATCTGAAAGCAAAGATTTACAGCAACTTGTTAAGAAGGGGTTGGAAGCAAATGTATTCATACAGCATGCACAGCGATCATACAAACATTTTTGTGCCTTTAAAAGGGACAGACTTGAGAATTTTGACACATCCAGTTTGCTTAAATGGATCAACTTACACAAGAAGAATGTTGTTCGTGGAATAAAAGCTAGATAATTTGTACTAAAAACGTTCTTGAATGCTGTTCATTATTTGGCAGTTGGAAAATGGCAGTGTCGGAAATATTTTTTAATATATGAATTTTGTCAATCATGTGAATTGGTGAGCATTCATCATATTTAGTAAGTTATCTGGTCCGGATAATGAGATTATCCATTATCTGATCTCTGGATAATTTCTTAGAATGTATTTTTAAAATTCTGCTTTCATTTCATGATGAAACAGTAGATGGAAAAGGGCCGGTTCTTCCCCATCATATACCCTAGTTTTACCCCCACCATGTCAATCTCTATTAATAAAGGATTTTTACTCTTCAACAAAAATCATGAAAATATTTTTTACCTCTAATGAAAGGATGCTATTAAGCACCCTAAGAAAATAAAAAATTTGTGTCCTAATCGATAAAATCAGCTCTGCTGGTGTTATCAACTCATACACATTTTCTTCATTTTTATTCTTAGTCAAAAAAATTTTTCATTTATGTTTGTTTATTCTAAAAAACATAATTATTAGAAGAAATTGAGATTGGGAAGAACTACTGGGCATGATGGGAGAAGAACCGGCCCTTTTCCATCTACTCTATATTTAAGAAACAGTGCTAGGACCGGCCCTTTTCCATCTACTAACATATTGAAGAAACAGTGCAAGAACTAACTTTTTTCTTACTTCTATATTTAAGATTAAAACTTTGAAAATCAACTCTCAAACACATTTTTTTTTAATCAGAACAATGTATAATATAAATCAATAAAGTGAACAAAAAAACCAGTTTCATTACTAAATAAAGGAGACATGAATATAAACTTAGAAATATCAAAAAAAAATATTTGGAAACAAAGATCTTCAAAAACTAAACATAGAAGCAAAACTAGGAAAAACAAAGAGAAGTTTATATCATTATTTAGATGAAGCAAAGAAAAAATTGAATGAAAAAATTAAGAATCAAGATTCGTTAGAGAAAGAAGCAAGAGAAACTGAAAAACAGTTTAGAAAAGAGAATACAGGTTTCACAACGCGTTTCAGAAAACAGGTTTCACAACGCGTTTACCGAACGTAAACTTAAATAATTTCGTCTCGTCCTTAACACGTATATTTTATTGATTTGTTCGACAAATTTTATTCTTATATCTTACTTCTATGACCCTATTACTATTTTCCAAACAACTTTTCATTGATTCAAACATGATTTTTTGTTTTCCTTCACCTTTCATTGAAAAACCTTACAATGCACGATTTCATCACATACTGTCACCTTTCCGTTTTGATATGCATTAGTAATGTAAGCGTAGGATGTAGGACTGGTTGTACAAAAATTTTCAACCCATATTTCACTGCAATTTGCTTTTCTTTTAGAATTTAATTCGTCTGTTAATTCGCCTAAGTACTCACCTGTTTCAATTTTTTTATCGTATTCATTCTCACATGTATATATTACAGAATCCGTGTCAAAATATAGTACTCTTTCTTTTGGACGATTTAACACTTCGAACAATTCTAAACGTGCATAAGCCGTAACAAACGATGCGATGACGACATTACGATTCTTTAATGAGGTTAAAGTTCTGTTTTTATGAGTTGTTCTCCCTACATTTTCAATTAAAAATTCCAACGAAGTTATTTTTACACTATTATCATTTGCCAAGATTTGTAAATTGTATAGATTATTGATAAAAGAGACAATGGTGTTATTTTCGTTTTGAGCTAATTTACCCCACAACGAATTTAATAAAGCTTTCATTACAGTACGTTTCCCAGGATTATGTTCAATTTTTTCACGCTCTAACAACACACCCTCATGCTCATGATATGCATCAATATAATCTTTTATTTTTTCTTTGTCGACGTCACCATTTTCCGCATAACATGTATCAGGCGCTCCTGCATTTTCATGTTTAATTTTCATAAACGTGTCAACATATTTTGAAAAAATTTTGTCTTTTAACAGGTAATGATAAATTTCATAAATTTTAATAGTTTCGTATCCATGCTCCAAAGCTTTTTGTACCTCTACGCTCGTCCACATGCCGCAAATCAAACGCTCATCTTCTGCATGTTTGCACTTATCATAACATTTAGCTTCGGCACATGAATGGCAAAGTGCACAAATTAATTTGCTATTAGTACGCGAAGGTAAAACTGGAAAAAGTGAACTTTGTGGTGGTAACACTTCCCATTTAATGAAACCGAACGCGTTCCGTACGTCAATAGTTTCACACTCATCATCGGTGTAAATGGTAGGATGCCTAACAGGATAGTCATTTTTCTTTAGAACTGTGGGATACAATGACGTAAAATCAACGTAATGAGCTTTACTATCGTCACTTTTTGACGTCCAATATAGACATGCTGGCAGAGTCCGACCACCAAAAAGTGCATCGCGCGGTTCTACCGGTATTTTTTCAAATAAAACGTCTTTTTTCTCGTTTAATTGATTCATGTTAAGTCCGCATTTCCTCATGTAATCACACTGCCACAATACTATTGTTTGATACCCATGAAATTCTACTTCATCTATAAACTGTAAATTCCGTTGACGTAAATTGTAATACGATTCGTTTAACACCAAGTTACACTCATGTTCGTCAAAACATTTATTGCACCTGTGAAAAAAACAACTGAAAAATTGATATACGGTATTCGTACATTCGCAAAACCCGTCAACAAATCGTCCTAATATTTTACATTCACCGTATTTAGACAAACGGCTTCTTAACTCATAAGATTCTTTCGTCAATTCAATTTCAATTTTTTCAAGCCAACACAATGCGATAGCTCTTTGGTTCACATTACCCCATGTAGCCTGTTGCAGGTAATTGCACAATAGTGGATGATTTTAGAAAGTTCATATGGTATATTTTCAAGGCCAACGATGCGATAGTCTTACATGATTTATCATAAAACGGTTTAACATTTGTAATTTCATGTATAAGATGCAAAAAAGTTAAACAACCACAACGCAAAATATCTACATCCATACTACAATAATAATAAATAGCATCCCTAAAAACATATTGTTTTGAACATTGTTCATTGTACCAGGAATTGAATTTTTCTAATTCTTTCTCATCATCAGGCAAGTCAAAATAATCTTTTGAAATCATATCCCCTACGTAATTTAATCCACAAAAAGATAAGGGTGATAACCTTAGCATAAATCTGGTATGCCTAATGCTTTAGGAAATTGAGATAATCTCATGCTTGAATATAAGAAGCTGTCTAAAATAACAATATTAAGCTCCGTAATGGTCATTGAAAGAATCTTATTTCCGTTCATAATCATTTCAGGACGCAAATTTTTTTCAGTTAGTAAAAAACGAAGCAAGAAAATTGTATCAAAACGCTCACCATTGTGTGCAATCCACACAGCATTATAATGTTGTTGCATCAAATCAAAAAGTTGCGACACAACACTCGAATTCTCTCTCCCCTCAAAAACATGTTGTCGATACCTGCAACATGCTACAGGGTTAACGGAAATGTCACACAATTGCATGTCGCTATGAGGTAAAAACGAATCGAAATTTCTAATAAAATCTTGTTTATCACAAAGAGTGCAAACGTTTTGCACAACGCAATAAAACGGAATAACACATCCGTCCGAATCCGTTCTTGTCTCAAAATCGAAAAAAAAATAATGTTGTAGGAGATGATCAAACAGCTGTCTGCTGACAAATATGAATAGGTTTTACGAAAAATTGATGTTTTATATCTAAATATTTTCTACAATGATAACAATATGCCTTATCACAAGAATGAATCACAAAGCAGTCTTTGGCAACAAAAGAATACCTCAGAACAATCTTATAACACGTTTTACAAAAAAACATTTTTTGAGGTGTTATATTTATCATCACGTTGTTTCTCTAACGAAAAATGTTTTGAAATAAATGATTTTCAAAGCATTTTCGAATTCTAAACAACACATTACATTGACTACACGCTTCCTTTATATCTTTCTTGTCATCGCATTGTTACGTTGGAATAACACTTTAAACATGATGACTTTAACCTGCAAACATGCGAAATAGTGATTTTGTGTCTTTGATAATATTTCATGCATTTAAAACAGAAATGTGACAGATTGAACTCGCTAAAGGATTTCGGCAAAACAATATAGTCGCAATGATTATCATTTAACCGTAAAAAAATAATCTCGTTCGTTCAACCCAGTCTCTTCCTTAAATTGAATATATATACTAATTGTTATGTGCGTGCAAAATTGAGTGTCAAAGTCATTTCAAGGTGCTTGCAGTACAGACCAGACCTGTTTACCCAGCAAAACTAAAGAGCAGTCAACTAGTCAACAATTCAAGATTCACTAGATTTTAGTAAAATTTGCATAATATTTTAGCCGTAAATTGCTGTTTCCACAATAATAAATATGCAAATGAGTAGAGACAAAGGTACGTCTACATTTGCGTGTACTTAATAATTGATATTTTGGACCTCATTCATATCGTTGCTTTATAACTTCTCACTTGAAAATTTGTTTTGTGCATGGCCATTGTTTTCCGTTCGATCAGTTCAGGCTTAATACATGATACGTATTTCAGAAGGTAAGGGTTCATTAGAATGCATTTCGACAGCTTTCTATTTATGTACAGGTATTTCTAATTATTTACAGCGCAGCTGCAGTTACATATATGTAATC
>JAOBYK010459900.1:0-14032 GCA_025434845.1 Phenganax subtilis | reverse complement strand
CTTACGACCAGGGCTCCAATGGTCAAAACCGACAACAGTTGCGCCGCAGTTAACGCCAGAGCTGGCGTCTTGTTTTAATTAAAGCCCTCGTCAATGTCGTCTAGCTAGCTAGACCCTTGTCTTGCACGCGCACTTTAATTAAAACAATTAAAAAGCGCGAGCAAACAGATCACGACAATTATGATCTAAAAGTGACGTAACAATCATTTCAAGTTAGTTGCACTGATGAAGGTCCGGGCTAACGGATCGAAACCTTTGCAATAAATAAATATACATGGTGTATACCTCAAACAATTACTGATATAGTTGAAACGAAGCCGTTACAATTAATTAATCATTAAGGGGCTGATTACATGAGCTGGGCTAGCCCGGTTAACCAGGCTGAGTTTTGTCACGAAAATATTTCCTGGTTATTAAACAATATTTGAATTAACTTTGGGGGCAAGCTTGGGCCAAGTGCATGCCGAATATTATGTCCAATCTTATTTTACACAAGCTTTGAAGCGGCAATAAGATGCGAAAGAAACAGTTCAGCCCGGTTAACCGGGCTAGCCCGGCTCATGTAATTACCCCCTAAGATAATAAACGGAATCTGACACCAACTCAACCCCGCTAACTCGAACAATATTCCGTTCCCCATGAGAGTTCGAATTAGCGGGGGACCACCGTAATTTCAAAACGTGTACTGTTTTGTACCGACAAATCATTTACGATACGTATTGTTCAATGTTTGTTACTTCGGAAGACACTCTTACGCACTAATGTGACTTGTCTTCATTTTAATTTTAACACAAGAAAGATAAGGATCATCTAAACCTGTCAATTTTCTCACCAGGAAAGTATACGTTCATAATTTTATCGAAAAAAGTTTAAAAAATTATAGTAATAACCATATATAAATAAAGCAAAATAATTGTTTTCTCGTATGCCCAAACGTATAATCAATAAGTTGTAAAAGAAGGACCTCCAAGTCGAGCACATCAACTAAACAAGCTCCCTTTATATCGAAAAAGTAATTTAGTCATTGAAAAACATGTACTTCGTATGTTTCAATCATTTGAGAAAGTTTCAATAAACATGAAAGTTTGCCGTATGTAAATAATTATTATCACCTTAATTTTTTGTACAATCGGACACAACAAACAACCGAACTTGTTGCTGCAGTTTGAAACGTGTTTTTCAGTAAAATTACGTGCATATAGTCTCCTGGTGGAAAATTGACGGGTTTAGATGATCTTTTTTGGACCAGGAACTGGTCCCCAATCGCTGCTAATCTTGTTCTTGTTCTTGTTCTTGTTAGGGAGCGACGCTCTTCGAGAAAAGCCTAAGGCTCTCTCATTTCTAGTTCAATCGTTGTGAAATTTGACACAATGATGTAAAACAATACTAATCATAGATTGACGGAGTTTGTTTTTTGATATTCGTTTTAGGAAAAAAACTACGGCCAATTCTTTGCTGTAATTGTACAATAATTATTATGTGTTATCCATATTCACAGACAAATGCAAGCCGTGTGGTATAAGCTGTTGCAACGCAGATACGAAAAACAAAAGGCATTATACATCTCATACGCCATAAGCCGTTAATGAGAGTTTCTAGCCAAAGCTGTGAATTTCAATCATTTGGACATCAAGCAAGCTTGTCCAGTTGACCCAGTTCCTGGTCTCATTTGTACGCTCGTATTTGTTTTTCTTGTTTTTTAAATAAAAATGAAGACAAATAAAATTGCTTCAACTTCAGGACAATCCTCAGGAGTGTAAAAAACTAGTTTCAATATTTATTTTACGAATAAAGGAATAAATATGAAACTAGAATTCCTTCACTCGCTGGTCATTAAAAAGTTGAGCGCGCACGCAAGGGGACTGAAACTGACGTGCAAGAATGCTTTCAATGGGCCAATTGAGAAATTGCAAAGCATCATGGTAGTTTAGTTACACAGCAGAAGTTTCCAACATGGACGTTTGCTTTTTTCGAACTCGTGTTGAGGCGAATAAATGGATATTACTCAAAAAGTTTTATCTTTCTCCCTTTAACTAAAGTTTTTAATTCATCTTCATAACTTCCTTTATATTTCTTCTGCACCTCGAGTGGCTACAAGCAAACTACGTTGAATTATTAAACAAAATGTACAGAGTTCTATGGGCAAAGAGTGGCTTCGATTTCACAACGCCAGACACAAATTTTAATATTTTTCACATTGCAGAGGTCGCTAGTTTACCAAATCACTTTTGTAGGAGAAGTACACTGTGGCTCCATGTTTTACATATGAAATTACGGCGATCGAAGGAAGCATGAAACAATGAAACAACCTTGAAACTGGTCTGACAATCAATATTTGATGGTAGGAAGTAGGAATAACACTTCAGGGCCTCCATACCATTCAATGTAGTCGTTGTTCGTGCGTTAGCCGTAACCAGCCCGAGACGAACGATAAGAAGGAGTGAAGAACATGTTTATGTGTAATCGCGTAGTGAAAATCAGTCGCCAAAGCCTCAGTAGAACTATAAATGTAGTCAAGGTACTCCAGTTCATTTCGCTAACACGTAATATTCTAATTTGTATGTTTTCGCTTTATCCAGCATTCCAAACGAGTAAAAACAGCATTTAATACAATAATATTTTCAGAATTTGATATTTGCTGCATTACCCACACATTGCGCTCACCACGCGCATGCAGGTCACAAACCAGGGTTGCAACTTGCCAGATTTGCTGAATAAATAAGCGAAACACCTTTATTAGTGTCAGCAAAAAAACAGAGAAAACAAAAGACCAATCAAAGAAAACAAAGGGCCATTGAATTCAGAGTCTGACATAAACTGTGACTAGAGTCAGTAATTACATGGTAATTGGTATGGGGCTTCGGTGGCGTAGTGGCTAGGATATGTACCTTTCACCACTGAGGTTGAGTTCGATTCTCAGCTCGGACTTGACTTTTTCAAGTGAAAAGAGTCTGTCAACTACTCTGCCGAAAGTCGTAGGTTTTCCCCGGGTACTCCGGTTTTCTACTACAGGGAAAGTTGACAGGGTGGGCTAGGATAAACAGTTCGGACACTAATAAATTGATTGTTGAAAAAATAGACAGTGTAAGGTGATATACATTCATATACATAATGTATACATTAGAAAATCATTGTAAATAGTTACATAATTCAGCTTATACGCTGGAAAGTAACTATATATAAGCCATAAGCCATAAGCCATAAGTCATAATTGTACACTTCACTTCTTGTATGACATCAGAATGCTGATCAATGCTCAAATGGTCATGTTGTATCATTGTTTCCCAACCCGAACTCCAACCCTAACCTAATACAATCTCCAGTTAATGACTGGATACAAATATTTTACCAATATTTTACTATGACGCTCGGATCGGGTCGCTCATCAAGCATTTCTTTTATTATCCGTGCTTTAAAGCGAACATCTGATGTTCCTCACGCTTCGCCAGGCTAAAATATGTTTTTAATATGTCCCAATTTACTAGTACGTTGAAAGGACTTTTCGGCGCACTAACCACCTTGTTTGGTCATGCTTTTGGAAAGGAAGTGGAAGTGATGAACATTTTGGACTGCAGCCTTCAAACGTTTCAAACAGTTCCCTGTGCACTTCACGACGAATGACACTTTTCGAGAACCATTTTGGAATTTTAGATAAAATGAATCCGAGGTTTGCAGGCATTTGCTCAAATGGATGTTTAACGCAAAGAGCCAAGGAATGGCAAATGCACTTGATCGATATGCAATCAAGAGATTCTGCCTTGACCCTTGACCAGAGGGAGTCACGTCCTCCCATCATGACTGAGACTCCATCACAAGCATAACCAATGCAATTACTTACACGCAAGCCAGATTGTTCCAAGCCATCTTTCACCGCGTCAAACAAATCCTGACCTGTAGCTCGAACAACGGGTATCAAGTTGAGAAAGGCTGTAACAATATTCTTCTCCATCCTGCTATTAAAACGAATGAGTATGCACAGATGTTTGGCGCAAGAAATATCCGTTGACTCATCAACTATGATGCAGTACTTTTGGCCGACCATATCTGCACGAAGATCCATGTAAAGACGGGGTGCTATACATTCTTGATTAGGCAGGCACACTTTGTTGGACGAAGCTTCATTTTTTCAAGATTACTTCCCTTTCCTTGCTGACATGCTGAATAATCATTTCACCAAAATGATCCACTGCCATGATCGCGCAGTGGCATGATATTATGGAACTTAAGATTCTACAACGCGAGCTTAACGACGCGATCGTAAATATTGGGTTTATTTCATGTTGAAAATATTGCTTAGAAACTGAAATACAGCATTACTGATATTACAGTAACGTTTCAGTATTTAATTCTAGTTCTGATAACGGCGATGCGATTTTCAAAAACTGAAGTCGTAAACAACGTGAACTATGGACGCATTACAAATCACAAGTTTTCTATTTTGAATTTCAGGAAAAGTTTCCTTATGTTAGATTCGTGATGTAGACTGCTATGGTAACACAAATGTGTTATTCCGCATGTGTGATTTTGTATTTGAAATGAAAAGTGCTCATTTTCACGTTCGCGTCGTTCAGCTCGCGTCGCAGAATCTTAAGATCCCTATTCCCACGGAAAATTGGAGTTCCATCGTTTTTATGTTTACATCCATTTTAGGCGGTGATATTGGTATTTTTCCATTTCTATTTATTGAACTAATATGCCTTTTACGTTTTGCGGTCTGTTCGTGATTGCTCAATTATAACAGTCGCGGAGTGATGCTTGATTTGCAAAGTAAGCAATAGGCAGCCACAGAACCATCCGTTGCCTTTTGAACCCACCAAAATTTCTTTAGTCATTCTTACTTAAATTTTCTTGCTTCATCATAGTGACTTTTCCATTTGTGTCTTCGGTCATCATGGACCGACTTGCTTGAGCTCATCATCAATTTTCGATTACAACGGTTCTCATTAGAATTGCTAATTTGTTAAGCACAATTTGCTTCAGTATCAAATTTTACTGGACCAGAATCTCATCATTATGATTGCTTAAAATCTGGGCGGACGTCAGTGAAGACATGTCTGAAACTAAACAATTTATCTTTAGCATGGCTAAATGTTATCCTCAAGGAAAATTGGAGTAAGACATTTTTTTTTGAACTCATACATTGAACTCCAAAATCACGGTTCATACTTTATAAAAAAAAGCAAAAAAAAGCCAAAAAATAAAAAAAAGCCAAACGCTCTTTTTCTGAGCCAAACGCTTCAAAACCAAGCCAAAATCGAGAAATTTGGCGTGAAAAAGGTCAAACTGGGAACACTGCAATGGCAACACTGATGTCCAACGTTACATAGAGTGGGGGCTGGTTACTGGTTTGACCAATAGGATTGCGGGCTCTACCATGTGTTTGCACGGGGTTTCAGTTCGAAGAATTATTGAACGAATTCCAGGAAGAACAGAATTTTTTTTGACTGGAAACTACCAAACTGTAGCAATTGTTTGAAATAATTATGTAGAACGTCGACGGCGGCGTTCCCAAGACATAGACACCGACATAGACACCGACATAGACACTGAGGGGATGATGACGCAGCTGCATCAATAAAATAACAGGTCTACTCGCATTTTAACGAGTAAACCTATTCATTAGACGACCAGGTCTGTCTATAATAATGTATTAATACCTCGCAAAAGGTAATTTATGTAGAAGTCTCTATGAATAACCTATCGAGTGACAGTGTTCCTTTCTTTACTTTATCTTGGTGCCAGAAATGGGTTAAACATAGGTATACATTTTCAAATAATAGTTTTTGATCACATGCATCAGGTTATTACAGATTTTGCGTTTTGTCAATTTTTTAGAAAATATTGAGCCAAATCGTCAAAGTTCTGTGATTTTTGGAAGAATTTGCGGAAGTTCAGATTATTGATTTCGCTAATTAGAAAATATGTCATTTTCTAGGCGAGAAATTTGACGATCTTTTACGAACTTTTTAGGCATATGGCTGCCATGACATCACTGACACGATAACTAAACAAAAGTAGGTACGCACAGCGTATATTTTGGTACTCCACATGTTATCAGTCATTCTCAAACATGTGTAGTCACTGCTTTTGTATAAGGCTATAATTACATATAATCTTGAACTGTTGAACACTAAATGGATACCAACACTTCTCTTGACTTAAATTGTGGAGGGTGTTCACCTGTTTTCAGAACAATCATTGTGAAGTAATCCTTTGATAGTTGATTAGCCTACCAAATGGACCAGTGGTGGCGGAAGATGTTTTGTATTGGGGGGGCTAAGTCACAAAGAAAGTCTTGGCGAGGGCGTGGCATTCTGATCTTTTAGCGAAATTGCGGAGAGTTAGTAAATTTGTAGATTGTCCATTACATACTCCATTCTGTTTATAAATGAATGCATGACATAGAATGAAATTGGATTACATATTGGGCAATAATTAAACCAGTAACTAAGAGTCTAAGAGAAGCAAGCTTTCAAAATAGCTGATGATAGGAGCATGTCCATCTATTTCTATGGTGTTCCCTTTGTGGAATAGGGACAGTTATTTCAGGATGAATATAAAAAGAATGTCGGTAACGCTCTTTCTAATAATAAATATTGGGGAGGGGCTTAGCCTCTCTCTGTCTTAAATATTCAAGGGGCTGTAGGTCCCCTAGCCCCCCCTTTCTGCTGCCCTTGAAATGGACTGAATAATATTGGAGTTGGCCTTTTTTGAAAGCTGGTATCACTGCCAAAGGGGAATATCATTCATTTATCATGCTTGCTTTGACTATCCTAGTTCCATATACAACATCACTCTAAGTGACAGCACTGGTCAGCGATTTGAAAGCGAGGCGTACTTTGAGTGCCGAAAGCATGAGCCGCTGCTAGGGGGGTCCGAGGACATCCTCCCCAGGAAAATTTTTAGATTTAGAGTCCCTGAAATGCGATTTTAGGCATTTTGGTGGATGAATCCTGAGAAACCTCTGAACAAATATACTGTCCGTATCCCCTAACATGTTTTTTTTCCGGATTTAAACGAATACGAAAAGTGACTTTGGGGAGAACTGGGTAGGACTTGTCCCCTCTGTCCCCCCTTTGTACAGTCAGTGCCACAAAGTGTGCTAGCTAATATATACTCTGAAAACATTTGTACAAAGTAGATTTTATTACACAATTATTATTCATTATTAGCATGAAGCACACTTTACAGACAACTTGTTGTAAATCTTTTCACGAACTAGACTTACCGATGCGCTGGCCCAAACAACTCTCTCTGGGACTGTATTTCACGTCCGATTACGTTATTGTGTGGGGCCACGATTTCTTAATCTTTCCTACTAGGTGCTGTTTCTCTCTCTCAATGTGTTCCTCTTACGTTTATGACCTTGACAATACAGTTCTACCTATGCATTCTATACATACTATTCTATAACATGACAATAATATATTTTTGCGCATACTATGCAAATTAAGCGCAAAACATTCACTAGTGGCTGGTGCTTTCAGCCATGCGTTAACTATGAGTTCCGCAACACAACTTGTTGCAGCAGCATATGAAGCCGTGGCCTTCCCTATATTATATGGGGGGGCCAAGATATCTATTGGCATCCTCAAAACTTACTTGAAGTTTCCTTACCTACAAAGAAGTTTTAGGAACTATTCATGTTCGTTTTTATCGTCATTTTATTAATGTTACTTATTTGAAAACCTAGTAAAATTCTGCTTTCGGGCACTGATTTTTGACCCTCTTTTGTATTTTTGACTACTCGCCGTTATGTGAGTTGATATAGAATGGGTGCAACCAATCAGTTTGAAGAGCAGCTCATATGCAGTAGATATCTACGTTGCAGTTTTTTTTCCACTTGGAAAGCTGGGCCTTTGCTTTTGGAAGAGAAATGTTATAAAAACTGACACCTTATTGATACTGAGATGCTGGACATGTTGGACATACCTGGAAAAGCTCATGTCTAACCCATACACTGGAAATCGTAATTGCAATTTATATTATGATGCAGTTATGATTTACTGATTTTACTCTGGCCAACTCTCAGCATTGAATATCATAGTATTGACCCATGCATCGAAATGGGTAACGGTCAACTCAACTATCTGATGACTGACGGTCTCCCATCACCTAGGCATTAAGAGACAATTGCGTCCTAGGCCCAGCGCGCTTGCTCTGTTCATTTATTTTACTTGTCAAGAGGGTCAAAACGATGGGCTAATATCACTTTGCTTTCTGTAATATGTTTTAGATGTTACACAACTATTTTGATGCAGCATAGTACGTACAGTATCATATTCGCTAAAGCAAGATGTCTTTTAGCGAGGCTAGTCTTCCTTGTACGCGCTGCTGTGGTGAATACGAGTGTGCGCATTGCCCAGAAGAGAAATTTCCAAATCCTTTTGCGTTGATCAAACATCTAAGGAAAAGCTTAGCTCATCAATACGATGATTTATCTTTTTGGTGTCATCAATGCAACAAGAAGTTCTACGAAAAAGGTGATTATATAAATCATCTGAGCAAAAAGCGTATTCACAAGTATGACCTTCATCAGGCAGCGTGTTGTGGAAGATTTCAAGATGTTGGGCAATTGATTCACACTGAAGATGCAGATGTTACTGGGGCGTCTCATAAAGTAAAGCCTGGGTCTTACTTGGCCGACCAACTCGGCATGACCCCAATGCATTGCGCAGCATTCAATGGATACTCAAGGTAATCAAACTGTATATAACATATGCAATCATATAATGTGTGTGTTTATTTTGCTCTCGTGACTTTTAGACCTCAGTTGCTGCTGTAGAGGGACTTAGTTGAACCATTAAACGCGGATTTCCACTCAGCACAAAATACCGTGCGATCGACTTTTTGTGATCGTTTTCTTTTGAATAATCAGCTGTCAAGCGGAATGCATCTCATTGGATGTGGTTCGACGCACGCATTTCAAAAGAAAGCGACCGCAAAATGTAGATCGTGCGAAATTTTGCGCTGAGTGGAAATCCGCCCTTAGAGACATAGATCTACGTCAATGCCTAACCCTAACGCTAAAGCGCTCAACTAACACTTGATCTATTTTACTCTCCTGTTTACACGTGGACATTCATATGTAAGACTGATAAACTAGATTTGCCCTAATTTTTTATCTATTGAGGAGTCCGAATCAAAGGAGCCTGGACTAGAGCTGTCCCCATTGGCTTATTATCGTAATCGATTAATCGTTTTTGTCAAAATATCGATTAATCGTTGTCAAAATATCGATTAAATCGATTAATTGTCTGTAATGCAACGAATTGGGACATCATTGACTTAAAACGGTGGTTTGTAATGAATGTTTTTACTAAATATTTGTGGGTTATACCAGTCAGTATAAACGTTCTGAATCTACGTGAAAAATGAACGCTTGTCAAACAAGTGTCTCAGACACTTAGCAAAAGACACAAATGCATAAAATGACCAAGAAAATATTTCAAAATTTGGCTAGAATATTTTTAGTTACATTAGTCGGACAAAATTAATACATTCCTGCAACGTACTGTGTGGTGTTACACATCATCCGATTTCATCCGGTAAGTCTTAGTCAAACTTGATTGTAAAAAATTAATCGAGTAATCGATTTATCGGGGGCAACTGTAGCCTGGACTGCATCAGTATTTGCACTCTATACAACCAGCCAGTATTACCTTGCACTTAAAATGTGTTCTTATTTAGATGTTTAAAAGTGATGCTCGCATGGCCTGATGGGAACCCAAATATCTGTGATGAATTGGGCCAAACTCCTGTCCACCTGGCGGCAAGATGTGGTCGAGCCAGCAGTTTGGGTCTCTTGTTGCATAGAGGTGGTAGACTTGATATCAAGGACCTGTGGGGACAGACTCCAATTCAGTTGGCAGAGCATCGTGATAATTGCATGGATGTCATATTGAAGTATCAATTTTCGGTGATGGTATCCAAGCATCTTAGTGAAATGAAAGGTGAGCAACAAGACTTACTTGTTTAAATATTTCGTCAAAATACAAGGGTCTTCTTTTTGACGAGTAAAATTGTCTAGGGTTGGCGAGAATGTGGCAAGGTTGGGTGCACTGAGGACGGTCATTAATTGCGATAAGCCATTAAAATTCAAGGGTCTCTTTTTGTTGTTTTGACAAGTTGAAATTGTTTTTATAATGTACATGTATTTGCCTGATGATTGAATACTGTACGTACATATGTTGTATTTACAGTTAAAAATTGCATAAGGACTAGCTGGAGAGTGGCACGCATTCGAAGTGAAGTAACGCACTTTGTAGCACGACGTGGATAAATTTTTGATGACGAAGTTTTCTCAGGCTCTATTTCAATTTTGTTATCATTCGATGTTCTGTAGTTTCTGCAAACGATGACATAGGAAACGAAACGTCATCTAAGTCAACAACATAATATAGCTACAGTGTAAAGCGCCTGTTATGTTACACAACAGAAGATCTTCGAATGCGAATTTACTAGCTAGTTAATATCTCTTAATTAATTGACAAGCTATGGTTTCGCCTAAGAACCTAGATGTGTAACTTTACTGTAAACAGACCCAATCGCGTATCAGTGTAAACAGACCCAATCGCATGTCACTCGCGTGGTGCGGAATGTTTTCTGTGATGTCGATCGTTGGCTAAGACTGAAAGTGCTGTTTTTCTTAATTGTACTGTGGCTCATCCTGTTTTTTAGTGAAAAAGAGTTTAGTAATTGGAGAAAGCAACATATGCATTGTGGAAGATGATCGTTCGTCAGAAAGCGAGAGCCTTTCCTCCTCCGATGACGAAGAACGGTCTACAAGTCTTGGTACGGCGTTTGTTTAGTAATCGTTCATGTAAAGATAAGAGAAACCAATAGGAGGTTAATAATGTTTATATTAAAAATAAAACAAGTTTTTTATGTAGACAATTTGGCTTCAATACGCGCTGCTTCAATCAGTGACGACAAAGAGGACGAAGTGTGCACAACCATGGTTCCAGCATCTAGGAATTTAGATATAGACAAATGCAAAGGTGAATAGCTAAATGAATACAGAAAAAAACGCTCATTCATGACTAACTTCCTTAGATGCCCTATTACAACTTGCATGGCGACCACTGATGCACGTAGCAGTTCCATTAAAACTATACAAAGAAAAAGGTGGATTGCTCTGCATTTCACTCGCACTTCACTTCCACTTTGCTTGCACTGCGCAGCACTGTGTATAAGCCTTTTACTAATTTGTTGTCGAGTTCTCTTCTCATACAGAAAATCGTGACAAAGATACCCAGGAGATTCGTGCTAATGTGATAATTACCAGTCGTCAAGATTCAGGAAATTTTTCAGAAGGTGATTTCAGCCAGATATTATTGATGCAGCTAATTGGAAAATTTAATTACAGTGCTCTTACCGTGCGTTTGTCTTGGTTGGATATTAGCAAGTTTAAGCAAGTGGCGTTTTTGACAACACGGACGTCGACCGCAAGTGAAGTTGACGTTTTCTACCAATCACCACGCTTGACCCATTCCTTTGACTTTTTTCATGCCGTTCGTGTTGTCAAAACGTCACTTCCTTAAACTCGCTATTGTGCACATACCTGGATTTTGAGGGGAGGTGCGTGGAGGTGCGTGCCTCCCGTAAGATGGTTTTGCACCTCCCCTGAAAAAAGATACACCTCCCTTGAAATTAAAAATTTTCTTGTTCCCTTACCAAAAACAGGGGTGTAGGAAGTGGGGGGAAGGGGTGGGGGCTCCACGCCCCCCCCCAATAGTAGGGAGCTTTAGATTTGCTACGGCTACGAAATCTAGTACGACTACGTGGTTTTTTCCGTTAAATATCTGCTACTAAAACGTACAAAAGTAAGTAATCTTGCTCAATTGTTATTTTAAAGATATATGCTATGTAAATGGAACGACGATAAAAAGCCTATGGCGTCAGATATTTAACGGCGAAACTTGCGTAGTCGTACTAAATTTCGTAGCTGTAGTTCCCTATTAATTTTGTGTTACTCAATTTAATTTAATGGAGGTCGCCAAGCAATTTTCACGTTGCAATGAACGTAGAAGGGCCTTTTCTGGCAGCTTCAGTTTAAGTTAGCTACATTAAGAACCTTGATTGCTCGAGTCGCTTATACTAGTTTTTAACTAAAATAAGGTAGCCCTGAACATGACCAAAATGAGGCTTGTGTAATGCAATAGTGCTTAAAAACGGTGATTTTCAGCGATCTAGAGCCTTAAAATTCTCAAAAATTTCTCGCTAACCATGGTGGCGCCTCGTGAGGGTCTCCCTTCCCCCAATCCTACCAAGCTTTCTACGCCCCAGAACAAAAACATGCTACAAAGCCCAAATACAAAAGTACTATAATAAATGCACCTCCTACCAAATCTTTGACACCTTCCCTCGTATTTACATCAGAATCCGGCCTTGATTGTGCATTTGTATTTATGTGAAATAAGTCCTTTTTATAAAATGATCCTGCTCAAGAAACAAGTGAAAACATATTTTCCATTGATTTTGACTAATGATTTGGCGACGAATTTTTTTGGGCACGTTTACTGCTGCCCCCAAAAACACATGAAGATTAATGACTTTCATATAAAACATATATTAGACTTCGTTTTCAGTGTTCATAAATGCAACATATTACAATTAAAAACTTGAAATTTCCTTTACATATTTGTACTAAAACCTGTTTATTTTGGTTCTGCCTCTGTCTACTTATACTGAGAAAGTGTAACTGGGCATGCGATTGTATGCGGCATGCAATTGAAGAATAAACAAGGTTTGCTTAGTTTGTCTTTTGTATCGCCTTTTCAGTTTCTTCTGAATTGCTACCGTACGAAATTTTGGCGAGAGGAGAAGATGCTGTTAACGCGTTCAAGACTGCTGCGGCCGATGGCACTGCTCCCGCTTCGAGATTAAAGATCATTGTTGTTGGAGAAGTCGGCGCTGGAAAAACAAGCTTGACTAGATCGCTTTCGGGGGAACCTTTTCTGGAAACTCGTGAAAAGACGCGTGGAATTCAAACGGCGTTTGTCAGCGAGCCTATTGTACAAAGCACGAAGCTAGACGATTCATGGGAACACGATGATCCTGACGCTTCTCATTATGATGAACTGATAGCAACAAAAATATCCGAAGAATTATTAGAAAAGTTACAAAAGATGGGTGTTCGTGGTTTGCCCTCATCTGCAGGTATCATAATTGAGCAACAATCAGCGTCAACAACAATAAGCCACTTCCGAAATGTGTAGAAACGTGAGACTGGTACCTAGTTTAAATATGAAAACGACGCTAAGCGCGAAAATTTACAACTTTTAACACTTTTAGAGCAAACGAAACTTTGCAGTATTGTGATGAGTGGTGAAAATTCACATCAGTCATACAGTCATGCAGTCATAGTGTAAACGTTCCGGGTGTATGTAGATATTTTTTGAGCATACTTCTATTAAAATGTTAAAAAACTTTATGATTATGCACCCCCGTTTTTGCTGAAATTGCCATCGCCCACGTGCTTTGCGGTAAAGTATTAAGTAATGTCGCCGCACAAATGGCGGAAGTCAGAGGAGTGTTAGGAATATAACATGCGATTCAAATTTTATTTCTACAGCTATACACTTGCTAAATTGCTATTATGAAGCGAAAAATGTTACGAGTTTTTGCTCTATCAGACCAATTACAATTTACATAAAACGAAAATTTTGAGAATCAGTAATGAATTGTATTTGTTTTCTGTCGTAATGAGCTGTTGACCCATTTATTTTGTCAAGAATAATACAATCATCTGCTGATTTACGGCCAAATTGCTGTTGAAAATTGCAAATTATTGGCTTTTCTTGCTTGCCATCCTAAATATTATTTTATACATGCAGCACGTAGGTAAATGTTAGAACGATACACTGAGGGCCTGTTTATATGAGAGGCGGGACGGGACGTTTGCCGGGACGGGACGATGAACGGGATTTCGGCATGTATATTTTCCTGTTTCATTTTTAGTGCAAAGTTTCTTCGAAACTTTGCAGTATTGTGATGAATGGCGAAAATTCAAACGAGTCATTCATTCAGT
>JAOBYK010459789.1:0-14034 GCA_025434845.1 Phenganax subtilis | reverse complement strand
TGTCAAGGAAAAATTGTCGATTTCTTGTAATACACACGAGCAAATAAAACTTGTCAAGGAAAACTTGTCAAGGAAAAGTTGCCCGTCTGTACGGGGCTTAAAGCCCGTTCTCCACTACGCAAATTTTTTTGAGCGAAATATAAAGGCAACAACTTGATTCGCTAGCAAAATAATTTGACGCGAAAATGTCGAAAACGAGCCAATCAGGTTGTCAGATTTCTTCTTCGTGCGAACAAATTCGTGTAGTGGAGAACGGGCTTTACGTGCAATGAATTTGAAACACAATTTAAACTTTTCTGCTTCTGTTTATAGCAAAGTCGACGCCACTTCAAGGTGAGACATGCTATAAACTATCACTCTTACTAAAATTGTTGTTAAAGTGTGGTTTTACATACCAGTGCTCAACTTTAAAATATTTTAGCAAACGTTTGCTGAAATTTTATTTTCTCTTTTCGTTTCAGTGAAATGGGGTCCATGGAACGAATGGTCGTCGTGTTCTCGTCTTTGTGATGCGGGTGTTCGTCACAGGTCACGTACTTGTTTGAATGGAGATGACTGTGTTGGTGAACGTAAAGAGGAATCGTCATGTATGCTGCAAAAATGCCCAGGTTATTTAGCATTTAGAGTTATGTATATCAATGATAAAGGTATTTTTAATAAAAATTTTCGTAACTAGTACTTTTAGCTTGAGATAATGGAACTACTGTATTAAAGCAATTTTAAATCAAAGTTAGTTTGGTTAGTTTTTCTTACAATTCAAATACTTTTTGTCTTTCTTTTTAAATAGAGTGTAAATCAGTGCTTGATGTAGTGTTTGCAATACCAATTGCTGATAGCATACCAAAAAATGAGCTCGACGAAGCAAAGAAGTTCGTCCGAGGCGTGATTGATGGCCTGAATATTTCCCCCGAAGGATCTCATGTGGGTCTTCTCGGTTACTTTGATTATCCAAGAGTGGAACTAAAGCTGGACACTTTCTTTGAAAAAGAGGACATACTTCGAGCCCTTTCCTCAATGCAGACTGTAGATGGTTTTAATAATACTCGAATTGATTCTGCGCTCAAAGCAGCTCAATCAGACATGTTTGCACCAGCCAATGGCGTCCGTTCTTACGTACCGAAAGTTTTGCTCTTCCTCGCTTCGGGAGATGCATCAGATCAAAATCTTAAAGCTGCTGCCAGTCCACTCAAGGCTGTCGGGACGACTATCATACCATTAGCCACAGGAGATCTGGAAACAAAAAGTATTGCTCCGATAGGATCCAGTAGTTCGCATTATTTTGCGTCTGATAACTTCGCTAATCTTGCTTCGAAGTTAGATGTTATTTCAGCTAAGTTATGTGAAGGTAGGTTTACTGTACTATATTACTTGAAAAATGAAAAGGGAAGTTACAATTAATAGATGGCATTTTTCTGATAGCATCACTACCCAAGTTGCAGCCTATATCAAGTCCACGAGTTCATGGCATTGCGCAACTTCTTCTCAAAAACGGAGTAAAACAGTCCGGAAAAGTTTCAGCAAGACTTCCAGTCCTTCAGAACAAATCTCCGGTGGGAAAACCTACCGTTTTGAAACCAAAAACTCCGGCAGTTGTATCACCCAAGCTCGCTACTCAACAAAATGCACCAAGACCTCATCTGGAAGCAATGCCATCCCCCAAACCAAACTTGAATAAACAAGTTTCACCGAAGAAAGAAAACTTGGCTCTGAACGCAGGTACAACGATAACACATCCTATCTACGTCCATGGCACACTCTATATTTCATTACTTTAGTGCCTCCCAAAAGCATCATAGACAAGGAAGCATAAAGTTAAAAAGACTGATATTCAACATTTTCTATGCTTAGTACTCACAGATTTTGTTACAATCCTCAGGTCCTTGGAAAGATTGGGGTGCTTGGAGCTCATGTTCAAAATCATGTGGAGTGGGTAGAAGTTCTCGCGTTCGTTTGTGTGATGGTGGAAAATGTCGTGGTCAACGCCCAGCACAAGTGTTACCATGCAAACTGCAAGACTGCATAGGTAGGAATTGATCTCAATGAAACTTCAGGAGATTTAATTAAGTTTGAAATTTTAATCCCTGTTAATAGCAGAGGTAAAGTAGCTTAAGACAGGCCAGAGTCATAGTAATTACGTTAAAATGTTGAGCAGAAATGAATTGTTGCTTACCTAAATTTGACATTTTTTTCATCTTTAGCTTGCAACCACAATCTTGACTTGGTCCTTGCTGTTGACTCGTCTGCTGCTGTCTCTAAGGAAGGCTGGAAGAAAATAAAGTCATTTATGGCCGGTATTCTTGATGCTTTTCAAATTTCAGAATCGGACACGCACGTTGGAATATTGACTTTTGCATCAGTTCCTTATCTCGAGACGCGATTCTCTGAAAACTTCAAGAAACATGGCATTACTCAACTGCTTAATAATATGCAGCAATTGCAAGGAAAGCAAAGAAGAATTGACAAAGCATTGCGAATGGCGAACGCAGAATTCTTCTCTCCAAAATCCAGAGGTTTTAGACCGGACATAGGTAAAGCATTCGTGCTTATTACTGGAGGCAACCCAACTCAGGGGTCGGAGAGCTTGGCTTCAGCTGTAAAACCGCTGATGCAAAATGGTGTGGCTGTCGTAGCAGTTGGAGTAGGATCTGATGTTGATGAGGGTCAACTGAGATCAATGGGTGGCGCAAGAGCAAAAACAATAAAGGTCCCAAGTTATGATGAGTTACAATCATATGTTACTGCAGTGGTGAAAGATATATGTGAAGGTAGGTTTTTATTTGTTCTGGTGATCATGTTGGAGCAGAGGGGATTCTTGTGGGTAAGGAAATGCTTGAGTTACTGTGATATATGTTTTACCTCTTTGTGATTTAGCAGCATATATGAAGAAAATTGTCTCTATTGAGTCTTGTAAATTTTCTGTTGTGATAACGGACTAAAGAGAGATGCTTTTCACTACTGATCAAACAAAACGCTTTAGACCTTTCTCATATGAACAATAAAAGATATCCCGAATTAATATAGTCTCTGTTTTTCTCAACAACAGCAGGGAATTCAAAGCCACAACCATTGCCTCATTCTGGACCGAAAAAAGCTTCATCAAAAGTACCAACACTACCATTTGTGCCAGCAAACGCCCAAAAGAAAAAATTATCATTTCCTGACAAAGAAATTGAATCACTTATAAGTAAGTGGCTGTCGTTTGAAATCTATTGTTTCTTCATTAATTTTTTTCGACCTCCATATCGAGCAAAGATGATTGAAAGATGCTGTCGTTTTTCTTAGATACGTGGGGAGCGTGGAGTAATTGGGAAGCGTGCTCTCAGACTTGTGGCCTAGGAACACGTTCAAGATCTCGGGATTGTGCTGGATATAATTGCACAGGACTTTCAATCGATAAAGAAAGCTGCTTTGTTCAGGACTGCCCAGGTACTTTCGGACAAGAATAGTGAACTCGGTTATGTTGTATTGTATTCACTTCCCTTTACATTCTTCCAAACGCTAAACGAAGAATATGACGAAGAATCTATGTGGAATGCTTTGCTCTATGGAGAATCGACTTTTTTCCTGAGTAAGGGTGCTTGAGTTTGACTTCAATTAAAGCGGTGTTTTCTTTCTTGACTAGATTGCGAGAAAGGAATCGATTTGGTGTTTGCTATCGACGATTCGGAAGATATAAATGACAAAGAACTGATGCAGGAGAAATCATTTGTGGCCAACGTCTTAAACGCTTTCAGAATTTCCAAAGATCAAACTCATGTCGGAGTGGCCACTTTTGGAGAAGATGTTTCCCAAGATATACCGTTGACTAACCAATTTGATAAGGACAGTCTGCTTGTTGCTGTAAACTCCCTTATCAAGCAAAAAGGCAAGGCTGACTTGCCAGAGGTCTTGGAGGCTGCTCGTACTAAACTCTTCACAGGTTCTCGAGATAATGCTGCCAAGGTGTTGGTTCTGTTAACCTCGACAAAAAACAAGATGGTCCAGAATCCAGAGAAGGCTGCACAAGCGTTGAAGAAAGCTGGCATTGACGTTATCGTGATCGGAGCAGGCTCAACAGAACGCAGCCATGCTCGTGATGTATTATCCAAAGTAGCAAGCAGTAATTCCAAAGTCTTCCATCTTGTCTCCTTTGATGATCTTGTCAACAATGTTTACCTGGTTGCTACCAGTGCCTGTCAAGGTACAACACACCCTTAAAGCCCTTGTGTTCTTAAATTTTCTAAAATAATTTTAGATTTGATAAAAAATTTGGGTGAGGTAAACCCCGGAGCAACGATTCGTTGCTTTCCACTCTTAAGTTTTTGCTAAAGAAATTCCGGAATGATTGATCCCTAAGAAGAAAAGTGCTTTGTACTGTTGGTGAGCTAATTCTTTTGATTTTAATTTGTAGCCAAACCATTTGCCTCGCCTGTTCAACAGCAACAAGAAACTCCATCAAAACCTCCCAGTAAGTACTAGCTTGAAACTCGTTTAATCAAGAAACAATATCATAACCACAGTTGAAAAATGGTTCCCCAGGACAGACAGCTCTCATGAACAATGATCAAGAATAAAACATTTTTTCTTTTGTAGTGTGTTCTAAGCCAATGGACGTAGCGTTTGCTTTGGACTCCTCAGACGATGTCAGCTCAATCCAATGGCAACATCAAAAAGACTTTGTGAAACAAGTTATTGACGGTCTGCTGATTGCTCCTGAAGGTGTGCACGCAGGGATTGTTTCTTATGCTGCAATGCCAATGGTAGATCTGCAGTTCAACGTCCGCAGTAAAGATAAACAAAGTTTATTAAAACGTGTGACTGGTTTGGAAAGAGCTGTTGGACAAAGAAACATTGGAAGCTTATTGGATATGTCCAAATATCAGGTAAGGATAAATATGTGTTGAATAATGAGCGTGGAACACAGAAAATGTTGTGAAGTTGTGAAAGATATAGACATCCTAGATTAAAAGTTAGTCTAAAACTGGAATTATCCATTGTATAATCCATTTCTTACCTCAGGTATTTGGTCCACAATCTGGCAAACGTTCCGATACGCCAGCTACTTTTGTCGTTCTTCAACTTGGTGCAGATCGTCCCGGCGCTAACCTTGCCAATTTAAGGAGATCGTCAGAAGGTCTTCAGAAAGATAACGTTCGTGTTTACGTCGTGGGCGTGGGGTCTAGTGTATCTCAAAATGATCTGATGACATTTGCTTCTTCAAATAATGATGTGCTTCATTTGCCATCGTTGAATGACGTCGGAATGGCACGCAAACTGATTGATACATTATGCGAAGGTACGTTTTTGTTTCTACCTTTGGTCTTCCCTTCATGTTCCCAGTGGTTTTGTCTGGGGGCTTGAGAAGGTGGTCTATTAAAATCCATTTTATTTCCTTATCCGTTGCTGTGGGCTTTGACCCTTCCTTCCTCTGTTATCCTCATTTAATTGAAATTCTTTTCTCTTTTCCAGAAGAACCAAAGAAGAAGAAATCTGAAGCTGAACAGTCATCTCTTACTCAAACAGTTCAAAAATCATTAGTCCGTCCTGGAACAACGGACTTGCAAAATGTGCTGTTAACAAAATCAGCTCCTAGTGAGTAACTTTAAGATGTTCACTTAGGCTATCTGCACAAGGTAACGTTTTTGAGCGTTTTCATTTGTGTTTTCACGCGAAAACGGATGCAAACTCCGACAATTGAGGGCAAAGACTGTACCTAATTTAATATATTGAAAAAAATTTCCCTTGGAAAGTGTTAACTAAGTGTTAAAACGATAAACGAGACACAAACGTTTTCGAAAACGCTTGAAAACGGCACCCGTGTGCACGTAGCGTTCGTAAAATTCTCTAGTCATGATGTCGTTGCCGTTTTCTGGAATGTAATTTTTCATTTCTAATGCACATCTAGAAAAGGTTGCTCGAGAAGAACCAAACACTGCCGAAAAGTCCGCACACAAAGTAAAAAAAGTGGAAAAAGATTTTACGAAAACCGTCCACGTTGTAGCAAGTATGTACGCCTTGGTTTGGTATATTAAGTTACTGACGTCTTCTTGTATGTTTTTGTTAAAAACAAGCAAGCTTTATTCTGCAGTATAAGATTGATCGTCTATCTTTTTTAAATCCAGGAAGCTGTCGTGAGCTCAAGCGTCGTGTACGTGGCGCTGAAGATGGAGAGTTTCCTATCATGTTTTCTCCACATTGTGCTCCAGTGAAAATGTTCTGTCATGGCATGGACACAGAACATCCTGTAGAGTATCTCACATTACGCGCTGGAGCCAATAGTAATTACGCTTCATTCCATAAGGAAAGACTCAAAGATTTTCGTAATTGTGATGGGCCCACCGACCCAAATCCTTCTTTGACTGCAAAATACTGGGGAACGACAAAGTACGTAAGATCTCTTGAATAATTTTTCAAGTAAAACAATCGTATTGTTGTGGTCACAAAATTACAGTTTATTAATTACACCTTGCCATGAATAAGTGAAGTGGAAACTTAACCAAGTTCCCCAGATGTCGGGATTTTAATGACGGTTTCCTTTTTTCACAGGTTTAGCAAGATTCGTGTCAATCCTAAGAATGGTCTTGTCAAACAGGATGACTTCAGATTCGCTCTGTCTGTAGGTAATCCAGTGAAGTTTGGTCGAGGAGGAGATTGCTTTTCATTGGGTGATTGTCGACGCGGCGGCTTCCGAGTTGATTTGTCTGAAACTGGTCTTGAGCTACGTGATGATATCAAATGGAGATCATGGGGGACGCCGAAGGGTAGCAGAATGATAAATTACACGAGATCCCCTGATAACAAGAAGGTTGCTGCTGTGTGTGGAGGATCATGCGGTGGATGCCAGCCTAGAAACGGGCGAATTTACCTCGTGCCTTCATCTTGTAATACACCGTTAGGTGAGTTTTTTCGTTGCTTTTTAGGGTAGTTCATTTGTTCGTTTGATTAGTTGATATTTTAATGCAAATGATGAATTAAACAGTAACGTGAATGATGAATTCGAGCTTAAAAAATCTCACTATTTTCCATGCACTGATGATGATAAAGTTTAAAAAGAATAATTTTATAACTCAAAGGCAGATCTAAATTGAATATTTATCATAAACTGAATAAATTTTGTAGGCAAAGAAATGAAGAAGAGGTCGATCATTGAGGCCAAGGAGCTTTTTGACGACAAGCCATCAAAATCTTTACACCAAGCAATACATCACTCACATAAACACGACACTTTGCACGAAAAACGGAATAAAGTGTTCGGGAAAATCTCCAAAGGAAAAAGCAAATTCTTAAAAACTCTTTCTAAGAAACACTTATTGTTAGGAAAGCGTCGTCATATTAAAAAACGAAGCAAAAATAAACTTTAGTTTGATAAAAATCTTATCAAAATTCTTTGGTAGGAGAAAGGATTGCTAAGTTCATAAAATTAATATAAAGCTATTTGGTCTACTGCAAAAACGTTCATAATGAAATACAGAAATTTACAGAAATTCTAAATCACTTAATCTGTAAACATTATGTGTCAACTAGAACAAAACAATTAAAGTTGTATAAGTGTTACAAATTCGGTAACTGATCTAAGAATTAACTGCAGTTAAAATCTATATTCGAAAGTATCAACTATGGTACGCCAAGTTTAATTGATGACCGTTATTGAAAAAAAAGATAAAATAAATTGTTGCTTACAGCATTTTTTCATAGTCTTGGTATTTGAATTTAAAGCATTGTTAATAATTATAGCGAATAAAATATTTTCTAAAATTAAGATGTAATGATACGTCAAGGTAGGAATTTGAAATTATCAAATTCAAAAACAAGAGAGTGTATCAATCTGGCTCTGAGAGTATGTATTTTATCGATTCATTTCACGCTGGGAAGGCAATAGTTTAACTTTTCATGTTTGTCAAAACAATACTTATTACAACAGTTGCTTTTTGTTTCATCTCATCCCATATCAGCTGTTTTACTTTTTATTTAATGTGAAGTCCTGCTGATTTTTCGTCTACACTTTAGTATAGGAAATTAATATTGTTCTTCTTGAAAACGTTTTTATTGTGTTTATTCAAAGTTTATTGTTAGCTATACTTTCATGATTTGGTTTTGCAATTTGCTACTTTTCGTTTGAAAATCAGTAAATATGTGATTTTCGTTACCTAATAGTCTTTCCAAAGGGTAATTTTAATGGATTGCATTTGTCACGTATTTTTTGATCAGTGTTTGAAGGATAAATGTTAAGTTAAGAACGCAACCCAACTTCACAAAAGAGAGTGAAACGTGTGCTATAACGACACCGAAATAATTATCATTGCTTTCTACAAACGTATTTTCCCAATATATTAAAGGTGTAGCAATTAAGCATTTTGTAAAGGCCTTGGTTAAAATTATGTGCTCTCTATAATTTCGATAAACTTTTTAATTTGCCTTGATGTATGTTTCAGTAAGCAGCTTAACCTCATGATGACCAGCCAATCAGATTGGTGGTGAGAAATAGACAGATTCGTTAGCGTGTTGATAAGTAATGGGAAACTTCAGCTGAATATTTATTGACCACGCATTAATCTTTCAACTCTTGTGGGGGGCTCTGCCGCCAGTTTTTAAGCAGATCGAAATTGTTTTGACTTGTGGACTTCGTGTAAGATTGAAGCGTACTATCCAATGCTGAGCAACAAAGTTTCTTAAGCTGTTAACTATTATTCCGCAAAACGAAAGCCTTTCAAAGATTGCTGTTTAAAATTCTTCTATTTCTGCACAAGATCATTTCAAGTCGTATCGATATTGGTATCTTCACACTTCATTAAATTGTGAACATTGCATTTTTAAGCACTTGGATTAAAGTAACGAAAGAGATACCGCGATTAGTGGATATTGACTCCAAGCAAACAATTTACACGAGTAAGGAAAGGGTTTTTAAAACAAAAGAGATTGAATTGGCCTTAAATTATCGACGCTCTATTTGAAGTGCTTGAAGAACATTGTAAAGAAAAACAGGAAGCGCAAGCAATAGTCATTTGTGGAAACATTGTGGCTCTATTTTTACACTTATTGTGGAAATCATCAAAACTAAATTGTTGCCAACAAGAAAGATCACAGTAAGTAGCAGAGTCGAAAAAAAAGAAGTAGAGCAAACTTTGGAGTCGCTGGGAAATTTTAAAAGAAAGTGAAACGTTTTTCAAATCACTGAGAATCAGAAAGCTGAGCTTTTTCTGTGGAAACCAAGAAAACAGGAAAGAGGCGATAGAATTTGTTCTATAGTATGGGTACAGCCTATGGGAATGCCGCTGATTATAACCATTCGCACATTTGTTTTAATATCCCCGTTGACGTGAGTCATAGGACATTAGGTCATCTTATTTCTGATGTTGCAGTCTGTTCGTTGGACCTCGCTCTTATGTTAATAGCTGTTGTTGCCAACGTTTTGGCCATTGCCGCGTATCTTCGTACGTCTGTACTCCAAACACCATCAAATTACTTACTAATGATGCTATCTGCTGTTGATATTGTTTTCGCTGTAACAGTTCAACCGTTGTTTTTTGCGTGGAAAGTCCTGGAATTGGCTAACAGATTTTCGTGTTTGGTTTACTTGGCTACAGTCCTCTCGATTAATTTCCTTGGTACGGTCTCGTTCCTAATCACCAGCTTGTTCATTTCAATGGAGCGCTACTTTTCTGTCTTTTATCCACTTTTTCATCGAAAAAACGCCAACAAGCGCTTTTTTAAGATAGCTTTGTCGGTGTTGTTGCTCATCTGGTTTGGCTTTTTACTTGGCATGTTTCTTGCCAAGTTTCATCAAGTATATTTTGCTGTAGCTGCTTGTCTAGTTACTTTCTGTCTTGTTGGAACTACGGTATGCTATCGTAGCATTTTCCGAGAGATAGCCCGAAGAAGTGGCGATCGAAACTTGTCGTCTGCTGAGAATATCGCTGACGATCGCCTAGATGTAAGACGATGCAAGAGGGAAAAGGCGACTTTGATAAATATGATATTCATTATTGGCGCAATGACTGTGCTCTATGCTCCCATTGGTGGATGCGTTGTGTACTCTATTCTGATTGGGCGAGACAGGTTGTACATGAACTTTTTTGTGCCGTGGGCCTATCTACTTGTGTTTACCAGTAATGCTATTCATCCCTTCCTCTACGGTTGGAAAAGTAGAGGAATGAGACGATCAATAAATGGTGTTCTACGAAGTGTGTTTGATGAAACTGATGTGTAATCTTTCAAAAATATTTTCAACACTGTTTTTCATTTTATTCAAAATAAAATAAATTAATCAAAATAGAAAAAATAAGTTAATGTAGATAGATGACAATAAGAATACAACGATGAACCAATGAACTAGGTTTCTGTATTTGTTAATCTGAATTATTTTGGGCTGTGAAGTTTGGTGGTTAGTTAATACCCTCGGTTTTCGGTGGTGATTTTTGATTTGCAAATTTCTGGAATAAATTAATATTTGACACGTGTGCATATGACATGGCGGTGCAAGAAGATGAGTGAAAAATGTACAAGATTTTTGTCCTCAATCCTGTCCATATTTGAAGGTAATACGCGTCATTCTATACTTGTTTCTGAAATAGATGGCTTAGATTACCTTCGGTGCGATTTTTAAAGCGATCGAGGTGGAATTTAGAGTGAGATTTTCATCCAAAGTATCGACTGCGAAATTTTGAATTTTCATGATGGGAGTGCCGGATGTTTTTACTGAGATACACAGGGTTGCATAAGCAACGCAATTTCATCTATCCTGCCTTAAGTTGTACAAAATCTTCTTCCATCTTATCGGAAGGCAGAGAATTTGACATCCAAAAGAAAAGTCGTTTAGTTTGCCTTAACATTTTTTAAAAGGCCTGTTCATTTGCTTTTACAAATACTAACTAGCTGAGCACAATGATAATATGCGTAGATGGCGTGTCATGCGAATTACAAAAAGAATGTTCAAACTATGGTTCAAACTTTGTAGTCGTAAGGTTATTGTCGTACTTATGTTTCCAGATAAACGGCCCCAAATATCTTAAAAAATTATTATGTTTATATATTTGATGTATTTTCTAATACCAGCAGTAGATTGTTCAGCATCTTTGACTTTCGTAAAAAACATGAAAACAAGTAGCATCTCCAGATTTACTAATCCAAAATGGCGACAAAGCGCTGTGTTTCACATTTATTGGATTAGCTCAATACAATATAGATTTTCGTCGAGCAACTGCACACATTTAATGAATAAACTATAACTGGAAAGTCGTAAGGCTAATGTTTAATATGAATCTAAAGTTAAAACAAATGCTTTCATTTTATTTCCAGAATTTGGATTTGTTTTACATTCTCCATTAATATCAATTTGATTCACTTACTAAAAGCCAGATTTCTCGTCAACTAATCATTTAAACTTAATAAATATGCAATAGTTAAAATCCTAAAAGTGTGAGATTTAAAATGATTTTACCCGCAGTAGTATTCCTTCCACACTGTTTGCCGAAATTTATATTTTTTAATGAGGATTGCAAAATGCATATTCCAAATGTATATTCAAAATATACATTACATTTTGGATTGTTCAATTTTCATTCCCTGTATAGTATCAATATGATTTACTTCGGAAATTTAGATTTATCATCTGTGATTTTCCAAGATAATAATGAAAATGATTTCCCCTAATTTTAGGCATATACTGATGCATGTCTTGCAAGTTGAAGAACGGTAGAAGCAGTTAAAGAAGATTTATCAAGTATCATGTTGGATGAATACTGTTGAAACAGAGAAGATGAAATTAAAGGTGTTTAATCTTTAATATTTAGTTATAGTCACATAAAGTGGAACGTTTTTTGAATAATGAAGCTGTTTGTTAACACAACATTTGCTACAAAACAAGAGGCAAAATATAGCGATACACATATGTTTAGGGCCAGCAATCTATAGAGTATGCCAACTTGTAGAAGGCATTCCAAGTTGCTGTTTTTCATGATGAACTTACATTATGAGTAAAAATCTTTATTTGGCCTATTTTGGCCTTTCTAGTAAATTACAAAACGATTGGTGTAGATGGAATTGTATCAAACATCCACCCACACCAGCCTCAGTAAAATAATAAAACTAGGGCTTCTTTAACTTTACGTTGAAGACAATATATTGAGTATTGATTTGCAATTGCTTAGAATATAGCTAAGTGATGTTAAAAGGATTTCTTGCGTTAGCACATTGCAGCAACCGTTGTGCCACTACACTTTTAACAAAGTGCAAATGGCTGCTGATTTTTCCAACATGAATTGTATAACTTGGCATTACATTAAAAGCAACAATTGTAAAAAACAAAGTAGGATGCTTAAATATCTTTTCCATATTTCTATATTAAAAACATAATTTAGGCACATTATTATTGAAGTTTACCATCCTTTCATGTGTAAATGTTGTCAACAAAAGAAAGTAGATGCATCATTGCTGGGATGCAACCTCCCTAATTTATCTTTAAGCAAACAATTTATAATGAATTATCAGCTTCAGTTTCTTGAAATTGTTCCACTTTCTGTGAAATACTTGTGTTTTAAGTAGTTGCTATGGTAAAAGAAAACAGTTGACATGACATGCAGAACTTGGTGTTTTCAATTCCTAGATTTATTTTTGGAAATATGTTGTTTTATCCTGACACTATACTATGCTACAAAAATAATTTTTTTGAAAAAATAATTGTTTTGCTATTGCTTTGCCAAACTTGTACAAGATGTTTGTGTGAACAACATGTAAATTTCCTTCCACATGCTGAAAAAATAAAAACATTTTGCAAAGATTTTGAAATTGGTAGGAATATCATCTTCAACTTTGATTCTACCTTTGAACCGGTGTTTTATAGCCAAAACCATAACAAATGTTTCTGTCTATGTTTTGATTTAATTTATTTTTCATTTTCGTATTTTACGCCCTTGCAGCAGCTGATTTTTTTTTGTCTTATAATAAAATATGTTTTTCATGAAAACGAATAATGAATAGCTGCACCAAAAATGATTAATGACATTCTGATTTTTCTAGAGTAAAAGCAACAATTTCATTGATCAAAATTAATTGCCTTATTAAACCAATCCAAATCGTACCGTTAAGAGCAAGAGAAAATATTTTGGTGCATATTATAACTGTCAGGTTATGATCAACTTAACAAAATATGGCTTAAACGATAGTGTGAAACTAATTTTGGTTCAAGAATTAAGTTAAGATTATTCTCCAAAGTTTTGTTTCCATACGAAGATCAATTGTGATTGAAATATTTTCTTTATAATTATGCATGCTATGCAAAAATTTTCAAAATATTTCCAAGTTCCGTAAATTCAAAGCTAACTTTCAACACTAAGTTTCAAAGCCAAACCTGTAAAATGCCACATTGCCTCAGTAATACGTGATAGAGAACCAAATATTTAAATCGTTCAATTTCCTTTCCAAAAATAACGCCATTCTTCACTGAAGGAAATATTGAAATATCAAAAAAGCATGACAAAGTGTAGTGTTTCACATTTAAGCCATATTCTCCAAAACAGCTAAAGGCAAAGTTTGAATATTTCTTATCAATAATATCATTTTTGTTCAACAATGTTTTATAATTGAGTTATTGCATGACGATTCACAGTATAAAGTTTGTCTTGAGTACACCAAGTTCTGATCACTTAAGCTTTAATGAGTCATTAGGCGATGTTAATATCTTAAGTATATAGATGGTAATGTTGTGTTTGTTCACTGGTGTTGAAGCTACTTGAACAATTTTTTTGATTTCGTTGTGGTAAAAATAGCATTTACAAACGAACTTGCTAAAAGTGTTCTTTCCTGAGCACAAAACTTGTTCATTTTCGCTCCTTCACTTGTGTTAAACTCGATGTTATTTGTTCTGTTGCTGTCATGTTCTGTTTTCTAACTTTATTTAAATAACTAATAGTTGTTTTTCAATATTTATTCATCTTGTAATTACTCTATTTACATTTCTTTTCAATAAATTGATCATTAACTTTACAATGTGTCCATCTAATTGAATATTCAATTCCCATGGGAATTGAAAATGAACTAAAGCTTCGCCGTCCCGGCTGG
>JAOBYK010459788.1:0-34753 GCA_025434845.1 Phenganax subtilis | reverse complement strand
TTTTTAAGTACATAGTTTTACTGATGTGATCACGTGATCTAAAATTCTCAGAATTTCAGCATCATAAATTTCCAGTTTTTTCCGACAATTTCAGTAAAACTTCTGCGATTTCCAGTTCCACGTAAGAAGCAGCTCTATACGTTTTAAATACTGTATTCTGAAGCGAAGCAAGCTCTTGTGAAGGGCCATGCGTCAGAATTTGAGTCATCCCAGTTTGAAAACTGTTCTCAAGTTCCTGCCTTTCTTCCTGTGAAACATGAGCAGGTACTGGGTCGGGATGACGCTCACTGGGGCCATTTTCTCCCACGAAATGTAACGAACAAATGTAGTGATCATAGGTCAATGTTTCATATGAAATCTTCTTGCACATGTGTTGCTGAACGATGCACGCGTCAATCCAGCGTTTACATTTCTCAGCACGTCTTTTCTTGCCAGGAAAACGAACAAAAAACACTTTCTGGCCATATCTATTCCACATGGTTGCTCGATCAGGCAATCTCGAGTCATTCTTACAATGTCCATACGAACAATGTTTAGTTGTAACCATTTTACGTCGAAATGGTTGGAAATTTCAATACATGTCTGTACAAATAAACGAACCAATCACATTGGCCGGTTATCCTCATGTGATTGTTCCAAGCGCGCCATACCAGTGCTATTTTCGGATGACAAATTGCCAGATTACCATAGTTACTATAATAACAACGTCACCATAATATAATAACTTAATCCGCGTAATGGCGAATAATGGTACACAATCAGATATTTTCACTAGTTTACTATCATGTAGCAAAGAAGAAAGTGTTATAGAGAAAGAAATACACATTTACGATCCGAAAGAGCTTCAGTCTGGCTGGCAAGAAGTAAGTTGTAATGCAAAATACATTGCGTGTCCAGCAATAGAGCGACGCCATGAGCAGGCAAGCACCGGAAAAAGTGAATTAACAAATTTAAGAAAACGAAATAAGAAACCTAAAGGCAAGAAAACGCAAGAAAATGGACATAAATATGATAAATGCAAGAGCCCAGGTGTGTTGTCTTACGAGGTGCCATCTTGGAGAACAATTATTGATCCCGAGTCTTATACATATATATCAAGACCTCACGTGGGCTCATATATCACCACGACTGCTGATGTACAAGGATTATCTTCTGTTGATCCAGCTGGAATCCTAGATCAACATTTAGGATGCTTCATGCAACAATCTAGAAGTACACGTCAAAAAATTTTTGGTAATGATGCAGAAGAGTACAACCCTAATTGGCATTATAACAAACTTGGTATGCATCAAATTTCCATTAAAAAGGTGAAACCAGAACTTGAGCAAGAGTTTTGTCCAGTCAAAAACATCATGACCAGAGCACCAAAGCCACTTAAATTGAAATCACTTCCATCCGTAACAACTACATTAACAAAAAAGTATCTCTCTCGACAACCAACCAAATGTATTTTAGATGGCGGATCAGGACGGTTACAGCATGATATCTTACAGAGCCAAAACGTTTCATCATTTATTCATCCATTATACACTCCAGTTGTGAGAGGCAAACAATATCAGAAACTCAACTGGCTACCAATCACCACTTCCCCTTGTGGACCTAGGAATGGTCGATCAGACAGCAGGAAATTGTGAAAGCCCACAAAATATGACCAACTTTAGTTAGTTACTGATAAGAAGGCTAGATATAATTTATTTTGAACATACAATTTCTATTTCTGCACATTAAAAACTGTTTGGGTTTCCACATTCGATGTTGAACCTTGCAGTATATCTAAGGATGCCGTTTCAGAAAAATCTGACCAGGGAAGGGTCTGGGTCTGCCCATCCATGCTTGTTCCAAGACCAGCAAGATCTTCATCCAAATTTATTGAAGGCAAGAGAGTCTGAGTTTGAGTATCAACAGAGAAAATCTCATCAAGGATTGTCTGTGTAGCACAATCAATAGTTGAATCAAAATATGAGTCCAATGTTTGCGTTTGATTGTCTTCAAAGAGTGGGAAATTAGGAAATGTTAAACCCCAGTGAGTTTGAGTTTGTGAATGAGTAAAATCTTTATCAAAGTCAAAATTTTCATCAAACTCAGCTTGAAGATATTCGGCTGTCTGTGTACAAGCATCTATGTCAGGTCTTTCTGGCTCTTCTTCTTCCTCTTTCTGACTTAATAAGTTAACATTAGCATCCTCAGATGTAGTAGAATTGACATCAATTCCAACAATTTTGTCTCTCAGTAAACAGCTGTTGTCTGCAAGGTCACATTTTCTTAACAATACTTCAGGTTCTTTCCTTCTGAGCAGACAAGTTTCTTTACCATTCCTTCTCGTAGATATATCAACCGCAATTTCTTTCTCTTCCTGTATCAACAATCTCTCATTGACTGAACAACATTTATCACTTTGGGGCACAAATATGTTCTTTTTGTCCGAGTGACAAGATGTGACTGTCTGTGTTGCAGCTTCTGAGAATGTCTTCTTTGGCTTCACAGATACAACAGCAGTTGAGTCAATCTTACTATACAAGATAATGTCTATTATTAAAGTTTATAAGCCATAATTTTTAAAAAATTCAGGATTTCCTTACGTTTCATTTGCTCCAGGGACAGGATGGTTATTCCGCCGAGCATGAGTCAACATAGATGTGCGACTGTTAAACTCTGCTCTGCAAGAACAGGAAAATATCATGCCACACATTTTCTCGTGACGTAAACATACATCGTTTCGACCAAATTTTTTCCGGCATTTGCTACAAGTAAATTTCTTTTCACCATGTATATTCATGTAATGCTACAAAATAAAAAACCCCCCAATAATATGCAGCCAATATTAACTAACTAGTACAGTATTTGTGATCTGCTTATTAACAATTTAGCAAAGAATGAATCTGATTAACCTGTTTAACGTGAGCCAAACGATGGAAATATCTGCCTGTATTCTCACCACGTACACAAGTATTCACAGGACAACAATAGAAACACTTTCTTTTGACTTTCTTTTCACATGATCTTTCAAACACATTATCACACCCACTTGTTTTATGAGTTTTGACTAAATGCATACGTAGTGCTGATGAATTAGATAATATTTTAGCACATCCTTGCATTGGACAAGTCAAATTTGTCTTAACTTCTGTTAAACTATCAACGTCTGGTTTTATAATATCAAAGTTTCCCGAATCTACCGCCATCTTTGTCATTGTTCAATTCCAGGTCTCCCGCCATTTCGCGCAATATTTAAAATTTTCTTGCAATTGCGCGCGAGTTTCGTTCATTTCTTTTGTGCGATTATTGGTTAGTTTCCAGGAGTTTACCGTTTGTGTCCCATACAATATTTTACGGACAATTGGAAATCTAATGTACAAGCAATAGCACTTTGCCAACAATGTTTCTGAGAACCATACCAGTTAAGTCCGAAAAATTCTTATGTTGGTATTGCTTTCCCCTCATCCTCAGTGAATCCCGAACCATCCCCTTGTAACCCCTTCAACCCCTGAGGCAAGCTCGTATCCTCAACGTCAGACCCAGTCCCTTCTACAAACTCCTCATACGTCGTGCTTTCCTTGAAAGGCCTGGGTCCAAGAAGTTCGACCATATCTTCACGACTTAATACCTCCTGACTCAATAATCTCTGTGCGACCTTGAACAACAAATAAACAAAACTCAATCATGGAGACCATCCTATTCTGTTTTGCATCGTGGAAATGCAGTCGATACAAGCGTAGGAATTTACAGAAAGTAATGTGAACAAAAAAAAAACACACTTACCTTCTCAACATTATCTTTATGCTGCTGTAGAAGTTGTGTCGTCTTCTCGTGAGCAGTTTTAATGAGTTCTCTTACTTGTTCATCAATCAACTGTGCAGTTGCTTCACTGTAGGGTTTGTCAAATGATGGTTCTCCTTCACGTGGCATTTCAAATGATACATTCCCAATACTATCATTCATCCCAAACGTGGCAACCTGGGAAAGAGAGCAAAGTAAATCATTTCAACGAGACTTTTGCTGGATCTCTAGTGATCCAGCTTTAGTAGTAAGTCAACTGACCTGTGCGTACGCACTCTTAGTGACTTTGGACAAATCGTCTTGAGCACCAGTCGTAATTCTTCCAAAGAATATTTCTTCAGATACGCGACCTCCAAGAGTCATGCACATGCGATCCAGCAACTGTCAAATGAAACAGACATCATGTTCAAAAATACATCCAAACATGGTCCTCATTATTGAAAATATCGTTTGCACTTTGCAAATTCAAAGACCGTACTTATCTGTTGTCTTTGGTCTGCGTACCTGTTCTTTAGTGTAAAGATATTGTTCCCTGGGTAGATATTGAGCATAGCCCAGGCCTTTTCCGCGCGGGATAATTGAAACTTTGAGCAATGGATCAGCATGCTCTAAGAACCAACCAGCCACAGCATGACCTGCCTCATGATACGCTACTGTCTTCTTTTCTTCTGGCTGTAAAACCTGCGTCTTCTTCTCAAGACCTGAAAATAAAGATTAACATTTCATTTAATGATTTATCAAGGGGTATAAAAAATGATCATGCATTAAAAGCACAGTGTTCTTCCAATTGCAATCTTACCAGCTATGACTCTCTCGATTGCTTGTTCAAAATGTTTCAGTTCAACTTTAGGTGAGAGAAATCTTGCAGCAATGAGCGCAGCTTCGTTACATACATTGGCTATGTCAGCACCTATTGAACAACATTACTTTTTGAATACACTTTTCTGTGCAGGGATTAATATGAACAGGATTTGTGGCGTCGAAATGTCAGCACTTGGCGTTAACTACGAACCTGTAAAGCCAGGAGTCAAAGCTGCCATTCTCCTTCCAACTGTCTCAATGTCCACATCAGTTTTCAGAGGTTTCAAATGAACTTTGAAAATGGACAGCCTTAGAAAGACAATTTATATACATTGCAGCTCCAGACCTTACAATCGAGACTTGACGCGCAAAGGTGTTAGAACAGAAACATAAAATCTCCATGCAGATAAACTTGAAATGAGCTTCTTTACCTTCCTTTAATATCAGGTGGAGGCAATGTAATTTGACGATCAAAACGACCTGGGCGAAGTAATGCAGGGTCCAGGACATCTGCACGATTTGTTCCCGCTAAAACTACGACATTTGTTGCTGACGTAAAACCTAGATATTGATAGGAAATAATAGGATAGTGATAATCTGCACAATTCTAGTAGAAACAGGAAGAATTTTATTTTACCATCCATTTCAACCAACAGTTGATTCAGAGTATTCTCTCGCTCATCATGACCACCAAACTGACCACCTTTACCGCGGGCTCGTCCAACACCATCAATCTCATCAATGAAGATAATACATGGAGCATTCTTACGCGCTTGGGCAAAGAGATCCCTGACCCTTGCAGGACCCACACCAACAAACATTTCCAGGAACTCTGAGCCTGATATACTAAGAAATGGCACACCTGATTCACCTGCAACTGCTTTTGCTAAAAGAGTCTTGCCAGTCCCTGGTGGCCCAGTGAGAATAGCACCCTATATAAGGGAAAAAATTCATTGACACAACTTGTCACAGCATCGTAAGAATTCTAAGATAAAACAAACCTTGGGAATACGAGCTCCAAGATCATGATATTGTTGGGGATTTTTCAAAAAGTTTACAAATTCCATGACTTCAAGCTTGGCCTCTTCACATCCTGCTACATCACTGAGAAGAAATTGAATGAAAACAAATGATTAAATGAAAAGAATGTTTCTAAGACTTGTGAGAAATTTCCTGTACCTGAATCTAAATTTTACATTTGTTTCTTTGTTATAAAATTTTGCTTTAGATTCATCCATGCCAAATATCCCCTAAAACAGGAAGAAATACAATAATTTCTTCATTGCTTCAACTTCATTATTATTGCAGTGAACTCACCCCAGGTCTTTTTGAGACATTTGAGACACGACGTGTGAAATATAGGAATGCTCCAATGATGAGAATAGTTGGGGTAAGACGGAATAACTGTTTCCTAAAAAATATTCAAAGTAAATACCTCTAAAACTTGGAATTAAGAACATTATTTGCAGCCTGTGTGAATTACTTTAGATGAAGTCTTTTATGTCTCTGGCATTGTAAAAGTGTTTTTAGCAAAACAAAGAGACATACATCCATTCAAACTCCATAGAATAAGTGACAGGAACCCATTGTGATGAGTCAATTGCCATCTCTTTCTGAACTTCTTCTAAATGTCTTTCAAAGTTTTCAACACTTCCAATGTTGAAGGAAATTGAACTCTAGTAAGACAGAAATCATAAAGTTTACACAAAAGTTACATTGTAATGTTATAAAACAATATAAGTTGGTCTGACTTACATTGTATGGATCTCCTTTTAAATAAACACGTACAAAACTTTTGTTCACAACAACAAGCTTCTCAACCTGACAAAAAATTTAAATAACTTTCTAATAATTACAGTTGCATTTGATTTTAATTGAAAAAAACTTGCTCATTTTTATTTAAATACTCACCTCCCCTTTGGCTAAGAAATTTGTCCTAAACTCTTGCCAGTTTATTTCTCGTCCATTTCCAGCAGAGCTCAAGAGTAACCAGCCAGCTCCAACACCTGCGGCAATACCCAACCATAAATATTGTTGTGGATTCTCATAGATATCTCTCCACCATTCTTTGCCATTCCCCCCAGGCTTCTTGTCCCCTCCAGATCCTCCATTAGGGTTGCCACTTTTCCCATTGGAAGATGCTAAAGAAGAGACAAAGTGAAAATTTCCCATGGGGTCAAGTACTATTACACTATTCTCTGTCTTACCCTTTTTAGGACCACTTTTAGATTTCGAAGCATTTGGGAAAAATTTCTCAAAACCTGTTATAAAGTGAAAATAGAGTGACAATGTGTAATGACGTCACAACCGTCATTACTCAACGGCTAAAATTAACAATACAGGTGAATTAATACCTTTAGGCGGTTTAGATAGCCTCAAAACTTTCTGAAGAACATTGGAATTGAAATGCCTTGAAGTGTGCCCAAGCACAACCTGAAATAAGCCAGGAATATTTGAACGTACAATTAAGATTTTTGCATGCATTGTCACCATATCTACGTACATTTCTTTGTAAAAGCAGAAAATTCCGCGGCCCAGCAAACGACCTCAAAGAAGATAACATAGTTTCAAGTTAATCTGTACCATAACCAGCATTTAGAGTATAAATATCTGGCTGTAATAAACAAATTATGTCATTATGACTCAGTCGCCATTACATTACATAAGCCAGTCTCTCCAGGCTCCGCACGGCCAATACCGAGGTTGACGACGCTAACCGACCGCCGACCGAGGCACATGAAAGTTGAAACAACGATTATTTGGAAATATTATTTTCATCGTTGAAACAAAAGCAGTCACAAGCCAAAATATATTAGAATATATATTTGCGTAAAACATTAACCTTATAATTTCAATTGATAGATAATTTTCTATTTCTGAATAGAAAATATTGATTTATTTCTGAAAATGCAGCTTTCTTGACCCCATTTCGAGTTCCATAACTTCGCGAGGATTTCCAAGTCTTGATCGCTTAAACAATTATCAGACAAATTAAGAAATTTTAGAAGTCTTGAAGCATGAAAATTGAGTGAAGTTACTTCTAGTGGCGATAAAAGACCGCAGGACGAGAAATCCAGATGTTGCAGGCTCGATGATCGTGCCAAGACCTTTACTAAACTGTGATTGGTTAGTTTCAGATTACCAGAGAGACTGAGATGCCTTATCTGAGATTGAGCAGATCTGCAACAAAACAAAAACTCGATCAACAAACTTTGCGCACCAAACCACATCACATCTTTACATAAGTCGTACACTTCGCCTGATTGTAAGTAACTTCGACCTGGAATATATTTAGCCTTACTCAGCAAGTTTCATAGCCCCTTCATCACCAATATTGTTGCGACTCAAATCCAGTTTCTTCAACGAAGTGCAAAGATTCTTAGCCCTTGCTAGAATCGCTATATCTTCATCATCGAAGTAACAGCCGCGACAACACAAGTTTTGAACAGAACACTCGTCCTAAAACAAATACTACTTTCTCAAAAATATTTTCCAAGAAACATGAAAAAACATAAAGTTCTCACGTCGTTAAGGAATTCAGCCAAAGCAATGGTGAATGAAAAATCTTTGTTCTGTAAAGTTGAAGAAATATCTAAATCTTCAACACAATTGTGAGATATTGCAGCAAGCAGAGGCGTCAAGTTTTTCCCCTGAATGTGATTTCGAGAAACGCTAAGACGACGCAGACGAGTTAAACCTGAAATCATAAGGAAAGAAAGAATACGATTGATCAGACATATTGATGTTACTTTAGAGTTAAGCATTGCCTATAGAAATCAGATCTGCGTCTACGAGTAGAAAGACGAAAACTGCTTACCCTGCATGGCTTCTGTCACGGTACTACGTTGATGAAAAGTATTTTCACCCAGACCGCATGATTCAATATTCAATACACGGAGATCTGGACACGAACGTAATATGGTAGCGAGGCTCGACGCAGCTATATCTGTGATCGTGTTGAACGAAATATCGAAATCTTTGAGGTTGCACCACGCACGAGAAATCTAGAAAAATATGAATTTACTAGGACTCCAAACGGAAGACATGTGTATCACACAGTTCTTCTTGCGAGGTAGTTGTGCCAAGGAATGAAGCGTCTAGACTAAAGCTTCTTCAGTGCCACAGCAAACCATCTTGAAATATATGTTTCCTACCTTGTCATCTTCATTCAAACTAGAGGCAAGATTCCGCAATGCTTTGTGAGTGATTCCATTACAACTGAGGTTGAGAACTGCAAGGTTGGGAAGACTTGGCAGCGACGAGATGAAATGTTGTACACCTACATCACCTTAAAACAAGAAAGAAACACGATGCTCCAAATGGCACAACCAACTAAGACATGAAGTGTACCACTTCGCCCTCTCACCCAGTCTGTTTCCAGGCAATGATAGTCTCACAAGCTGGTCATGACATTGCAGAGCACGAAACAATGGAAGCCAAGTTACTGATGATAATGCCATGTCAGCTAGATCAACATTCGAGATCCGAGGATTGTTTTGAAGCATATTTACGATTCCTTCGTGCACAGCTAAAAAATATTGTGTGCATTAGAAATGTATAGGATACATATCATTTTCAGTAAATAGTCCAGATTGATTCCCAAATCCGTCTCCAGTCGTGTGGCAAGCGTTGGAAGGCCACCATTCATAACGTACCTGCGTCCGTGTTCAGACATGCAGCTTCGTAACGTTCAAGAACGGGAGGTAGATCCCAAGCCTCCACCGTAGCTACTACTTGCTCATTGTTGGAAAGCACGTCAATAATGAGATCATCTTTGGATAATGACGCTCCTTCGGCGGTGGATAGGGATAAGATGGGTTTCAGACCACTTGATGAATAATAACGAAGAGTTGCCTGGAAATATAACCCCAGATGAAAACACGTATGTCAAGCAAAATAAGACTGATACAAAACAACAGAAGGTTTCGACAAATTAAGGAAGTACCTGCTCAGCCAGCCACTGCACTGTCTTCTTTTCTCCTGCAATATTCTGACAAGGAACAAGGAATGTCTTGTCCTTTACCTTTACTCGCAGTCTCATTGGTGCTTCCGGTAACCTAGCAACACTGGATGACGATGACGTCAAGGGATCTGGTGGCGTGATATCCCACAATTCATCTGGAGATGAAGGTCCACTGACTATATTCAGCTTGGATTGCCTCAGTCTGGTCTTCTTATTGCTCCTGTTACGATTTCTCTGATGCGGTTGGAAGCTACGTTGTGGAATGTTACTCAGCGTGCGAAGAGGACTTGAGTTCTTGTGAGCAGAATCAGCCATTCTGAGCATGCCCACTGTATCAGCAGATCTCTTACGTTTGCCAGTTTTTGGTAGATCATCAATCAGCCAATTTTCTGTTGAAGTCTCAAGGTACTCGGTCTCTGGGATCAGCGCTGGTCTGTCAGAGTCCCAGGACTCAGCTTGAGTACACCCAGTTACAGGATCAACACACGATGTAGAGTCTGGAGTCACCTCATTTCTCTCAATGAAACGCATGCGCTTTCCGCTACATGTGCTACCTTTATTTCCTAGCGTAGAGGTGAGAGGTATCGATGGCGAAATATCAAGTGAATAGTCAGGGTTAGCTTGGGATTGCAAGGATGATTTAGTATGATCCATAGGATCCATTTCAACCAGGTGTCTTTCACAACTTCCGTTTTCTTGGGTGTCATTCATCCCGAGCATTTTATCTTGCAACCTGCCGCTCAACTTCGAATCCCTCCTAGGAGTAACACGCACAGGTATAGTATCGCTCATCCTGTCATCACTATCACTATTCATCCCATCATATCCACCTTCCAACCAAGTATCAAAGTCCTCTAGAATCTCACCAAACTTTTCTTCATTCCATTCCATGTTTTTTTCAATCGACTCCGTCATGTCTTCTTCATCACTTTCAAGTAAACCACTCCTCCTCTTCCGTGAACGCTGGTCAGCGTTTCTAGAAACTTGCTGTTCTCCTCGGAAGTTATTTGAAGTATTCTCGGAGTCTGTATCGCTCTCATCAGAATATTCAAGTTTATCTCGTCTTCTAAGTTGTGATGGTTGTGGTGAACGACGTTTGATTGTACAAGAAGCAGGTCGTAAAATTCCACCAGCTTTTTTTGAAAGCTGTTTCTCCGCAGAAACATCCGAGTCGTCACTGACATCCGAAAGATCAATCTTGTCTCTTCTCCGCAATTCTTGAATTCGATGACGTTTCGTCGAGCACATGGCATTTCTTAGAATTCTCGTAATATCTTCTCGGACTTCAGATAACTCCGGGTCAACGGAATCATCGTCGTCATTATCATTAGCGATGGCATGGAGCACAAGGTCCAGGGGCGTGTTCCCATCCTTGTTCTTCTGAGAGACACATGCTCCTCGTGCAATCAACAGTGTTACAACATCAACATGGCCGTTCTGAACAGCATCATGCAGAGGGGTCATCCCTCGGCAGTGAGGTCCACCTGGATCATTGATATCTGCTCCTTTATCTAATAGTAACTCTACAATATGTAGATTGCCATGGTTGCATGCTTCATGAAGAGGTTGCCAGCCACAATAATCACGAGAGTGTACACTAACTCCCTTATTGATGCTCCTCTCCGCAAGACGGTAGTCACCTTTGATCGCAGCAACATGCAACTCTGTCTCTCCCTTTTCATTTCGTTTGTTCTTTATTTTTGTTCGTTTTATTTTCTCTTCTTGTTCATCTGAATCTTGATCAGAAAGTTCCATTTCTTCCTGGATCAACTGTTCTTCTTCCTCATAATCATCAACATCTTGTTCTTCACTGCACTGAGACTCGCTTGCTTCACTCTCGTCCATCTTGCAATCTTCTATCTCCTCACAAGATTCACTGCAATGTCTTTTTTGTAACTCAGTTAAGAGCCTCACCACTCGACGTTTTCTTTGAGGATTTTCACTTGCACATTCCAAAGCGTTGTTGTAAGCTTTCTCAATGCTCTCAAAACCTTCATTAGCTAGCTCACATACTTCAGCAATGTTACACCAAGTATCACATTGTTTCAAAGGTTCTCCTTCACGTAGACTTAGTTCTTTCTGGAAATACTGCTTGGCTTTTTCATATTGCTTATTATCTGAGTATGATGCTGCAATAGATACGCAGATCACAGCTCTCTCCTGCGCTTTCTCACACAGCTTTTCACTCAAGTCCAACTGCTTCAGATAATAATGAACAGCTTTCGAAAAACATTTCACACTAGAAAACAGATCTCCCAAATCTTCATACGTTTTCATCAGTAACTCATTTCCAGGGCCACTCTGAAGTGTCTCCAACAGCTGTGTGCCTTTAATAGCCTTAACCAAATTTGATCGTAAGTCAGTTACAAGATTCTCAAATTTCATACTTTGAAAGCATTTCTTTAGAATCTTTTTGGCTCCTTCAAAGTCACCCAAATGAATTAAAACTAGACCCATTTGAACAAGAGCATCTGCCTCATCAAAATTTTTCTTCTGGTGCTGCGCGACTTTTCTAGCTCGTTCAAAACACTGCAATGCCTCTGCAGGATGATGTTTGCTCAGCTTGATCTCACCAAGAGAGAAATGACATCTGTATTCGGTGTCTTTTAAATTCTGGTTCACAGCAATTGTTAGTGCTTTTTCAATATACCTTATTCCTTTCTTCTGATTGTTGAGATTATTGTAGACCAAACCCAAGTTGAGATAAAGTCGTGTTTTCATCTGAAGCAACTCTTTTTCCTTTACAAGCTCATGTAGCTGCTCACACATCGCCAGGCTTTGTATGAACGAAGCTAGAGCTTTCTCCATTTCAGCTGCATTAACAGCCGACAGAAACCACACTCTTCCTATCGTAGCATGTGCTCTTTGCTGTTCAACTTTGTCCTCACACTTCTTTGATATCTAAATAAACATTAAGAGTAAAGAGACTTTACTAAGGAGCACTAGGATGCATAACCGTTCAATTGCTCACAATGCTAACCTTTAGATACTGTTGCTGGTGGAATATTGCTTGTTTAAAGTCTTGACACTCGCATAAACATTCCCCAATCTTGCGATGTGATATTGCCACAGCAATAGGATCATCGAGCGACTCAGATAAGTGTAATTCCATTGTGTGTTGTTCAATTGCTTGTTCAAACAATCCTGGAAAGGTAAATTCACCAGTAACCCCCGTACATGAAACACTAAATGAATGAATCAAGACAAACTCCTGGATTCCTTGCAGCTGGCAAGGAACCTTCCACCCTTCCTTCCTATCCCCCCCCCTCCTCCTGGGGAAATGACAAATAGAAGACAGACCTTTCAACCCTTATTTATATGTATTTTGCGTGACACACACGCATTTCAAATATCGTCAGGTTCACATGCATAAACATATTCTCACGGGAAAGCGAAAAAGTAGGAAGCGATTTAACTTTTTGTTTTAACACGTCTCGTCTCTTAGTTTTGTTTTTAACAACTACAGTTCGCTGGGGGAGACATTTCAAGCAGAAACGCAAATCATTGTGATAGCAACACGTGCCAATTTTGGCGTACCGCCACATATCCATACTTTATTTTATATCATGCGTCACAATAATACTTCATGTCAAACCGAACGTACTTCGGCTTTGGAAAAGGAGCTCCCTGGTTCGATTCTGACAAACGACACTTCCACTTTTCAATAAAACAAACTTTTTTTCCTGTCGATTAAAACTATCTTTAACATTCAAAGGGAACAAAATAACGATTTCAGTTGAATTATGGTTCGAAAAAATTTTTTCCTACCCTTAAAACCGAATTTTTAAAATTTTAATCTACGCATGCGCAATGCACGAATCTGCACCACTACAATTACATATTTACTTGATAACGTACATATAACAAGCGTTAAGATATTGCCTATCAGTGTGTTGGCTGCTAATCACGAGTCTTGGAAGGTCAAGTGAATCTGCAATTAATTGCACGACCCAGGATCTGTTGCTTGGTCTCCCTCGGAGCTTCCCTGACGACGGTAAAGCGGGACACACTCCACCGAAGATAGCGTTCGTTGTGCCGAAATCATGACACGACGTAACATGCAACGATCCAGCAGTTCTACCGGGGGTAGTTCTGTAAGTAATACTGGATGCATGGACTGAGGTGGGTTTTTGCTCTTTGTTTTGAAACATACTTGAACACATTGCAATTGCCTCTTATCGAGCTTTCTGCCTCAGGGCTATACTTCATGTAAGCCCACTATAAAAGAGCTTAGCCAAACAAGTGCTTGGCTGGTCCAGGCAAGAGACAGGTGCTTCTACAGTCTTTATCGCTTTCCAAAATTACTTTTATTGCCCTCAACCTTATCGAGCTTCCCTCTGGCTGTCCTATACTTCATGTAAGCCTACAATAAATGACTACCACAATAAAACAAACCTGAGAAAGAGATGGGTGCTGCAATAGACTTTATGCTTCCCAAAGCTACTGCTGTTGTTATTCATCCTCATTAATATCACACTAATATCTCGCTAATGCTCCCTACTTCATGTAAGCACAATATAAACCACTATAGTTTTCAACCCTGCCCGAATATGAGCCAGGTGGCTGCTCTGTTATTACATTCCCAAAGTACTTCTATTACTCCACAATCTTCTCGAGCTTCCTGCTAACTAATCAATACTTTAAGTGATGTAAATATAGCACTATATCACAGATGAGAGAGTAACAGATGCCCGACTGCCCCAAAATTGCATAAGTTGATTTTTCTGCGATTTCAATGGTGGCCATTAACCTGGCAAGTGCCCTATAGAAAGGCATTCACCCCCTGAACAAATAGTTTTCAAGATGGCGCCTAGGGGATAATGGTCTCTGTTTAGGACACTTGCTAGGTTAATGGCGGCCACTTACACCAAAATTATAGGCTTGAAGACTAAGTCAGACATCTGTTAGTCTCTAATCAGTGACTATATCTTACACAGTGCCTGCACAAGAGATTAGTGCTGCTCTAGTCTTTATGGCTTTCAAAAACTATGGGTATGGGCCCTGACTCTTATCAAACTTTCTGCTAACTGGTGCATACCAGGCTTTCCAACTCTTATGCATTTGCATGAGATACAAATCTTTCTCTTTCTCATGCAAAAGTGAAAAAATAATAAGCAACTTTGCTTTTTGTTTTTATGCTTCTCTTAATATAAGTACAATCTTTTTCATTTCACGCAATGTACGTGTACAGGTAGTGAACTAGTTTTCCTTGGCTATCAACGCACGACTTTTATGTAGCTGCAAGCAGATGTTCTGAAAGTGTTACTTTCGAGACTTTCAACGACCTTTTTGTACCTTAACAATTCTGTTAATCTCCTCTGCAAAGGCAGGAAAAGGCATTTCAGAGTTCAGTTTTAAAAATTTTGGGGGAGATGGCCCCAGACATCCATAGGTCGCTACCTACCATAGGAGGCAGGAGCCCATAGCACCCAAACAACAGAGAACTGTTGAATCTCGTTCATATTCAAGTCACAAAGTTGGAAGGTCTGATAGAAGAACATTCTGTGTATCAAGAACTATTGCATCATATTCTTACTATGTTCAGCCAATAACTCTCCAGCAACATTACATAACTTGGCTTCTTCTGCGAGGTCATTGGCATTCCTGGCTTTTTGCTTTCTTCTGTCAAGCTCTGACAACAATTAAAAGTGGATAAATTCATATCAATATTTTGAAAGTTTTAAACGTGAAATTTCACCACCTAGATTGAAATTATATCAATATATGTGGTGAATATCACATCTCAAGGAAACAGAATTTTACTAAAAGCCCTTACGTTTCAATTCTTTCTTTAAATTTTCATCCATACTGCAATTTTCCTTCCATAACAACTTTGATTTCCCGCCAAATTCTGAGTGCCGACGATTTCCGAGTTGCTTACGAAAACACTGGTGACTGGTCCTCCTTTTTCAACTCTCTCGCTTCTCGTGAAAAGCCCACGCAGAAACACGCGTGTTTTATACCTGAAAAGCCATTGAAAAGCCATGGTTCATTGTAGTGGTGGTCTGAAACGTGGTCTGAACACTCTGAAGTATCGTGACGTCATGCAAGGAAAATATGCAGGCGTTCCCGGAAATCAATTTTGATATAATTATTTTAAGGTATGTATTCTAAAAATAGATTATCAAGATTATCATTCCAGAACGCAATTTTCGAATCCTGTCGCCCAGTTTACAAACAATACGTTTGGTCGATATGGTACTTGCTTTTGCCTTCTTTATGTGATTCAGAATGACCCTTGAGGGTGAAACAAAACTTTCTATAGATTTTATTAAGGCGATTATATCCACAGGCGCGCACGACTATTGACTTTCAAGACTACCATTGTCTTTGAGAGAAGCAATAAAGCAACGTATTTGTGAACCGTTCGTTCAAATAATACTTATTTCTATACTCATTCAGGGTAAAGCAAGACAGTGCAACACGTTTTGTGAGCGTTGAAAATGTTTCCTGCGGAAATGCAGGAGGAATTAGGCAGGTCAGGCGACGCGGGGGCAAGGTCACCCCTCCTCTCGCCCATGGAATTGACAAGTTCCATTTACGGAAGCGGGAAGACTAGAGCCGAGCTTTGAAAAAATATTTGGCCAAGGAAGTCTGTAGAAAAAAGTTCAAAAATTCTCTTCTTTCTCATTCTCTTAAGATTCTTCAACTCGAATGAGTTGGCTATATACAATTACGTCTCTTTTCCGGCTTGATATGCTGTCTTAACTTCAAACTCTTAGTAGAAAGTGTTTTATTTTGTGTTTGAATTATGCCGAATGATCGCTACGATGGTGTCTGGGTAGATGAAATGGATGGACCAGAGAGATTGGAGCGCGCTAAGAAACGCAGAGCAGAACAGCTTCAACGATGGCAGGCACGAGAAACGACTTCTGATGATGAAACAGTCACGAAGAAAAAGCGTAAAAGGAATATAGAATTTGTGCCGAATATCGTGATGTTAGAAGCCGCGGCAAGAAACGACCTTGAGGAAGGTAATTATTTCTGCTTTTTTCCGGAGAGATTTTATATCAAAACTCAGTGATCTTATTACGAGAATCTTCAAATATTGTCGTATTATTAAAGAGAGCACCTGGTCGAAAACTTTAACTTACATACGTACAACATATAACAAGGAATTGTTTTGATTTAAGTACAGATGTTATCTTTTTTACAGTTGCCAGCCTTCTGGAAAGGGGAGTGAGCCCTGATTTGGCAAACGAAGATGGGTTGACAGCTTTGCATCAGGTCGACTAGAAATCAATTGTTTATAAACACAAGAAAAGAAAGTGTTGAGAATATAAATATTTATTCATATTCGAGTGTTGAAGCTTCTGGTCTACTTAGTACAAAAGCCAATACAGAGAATCATAAGTTCTGACTTTTAAAACCATTCTCAATGTTTACGATTTGTGCAACAAGATGTACAAAGTTAAAGAGCTCATTGTGTTTTTGGGCTGCTTAAAATGCTAGACATTGTGAAGCTTCGTTCAGACAATGAAATACAATGTTTGTTTTCATATTAAACATGCATGCATCACCTTAGCAATTTCACGGTTTACTGCCTGTGTCAAAAGCAAATATTTTCTATAACAGCGAATTTTAAAATTTTTTATTTTGCGAAGTGAAGTTTGAATTTTAGAAATATTTTCTTCTCAAGAAGTTAATACTCTATATGACTTTATATGGCAACGCTATCAGCCATGCTTGAGAGTAATATGATATTTTAATACTTTTTGACATTATGATTTCCAACTTGTCAAATTAGTATGGAAGAAAATTGTTGTTATTTAAAAGAATTTGCTGTGATGATAGTAGTAATTGCTGCACTATTAATACATTAGAATGTTGCAAATTCTTATTCTGAGATTTTATTACAGAGCTGCATAGATGGTTGTGATGAAATGGTGAAATATTTGATAGAGCACAAAGCAAATGTGAATGCATGTGACAATGAATTATGGACACCACTTCATGCAGCTGCAGCTTGTGGTCATCTCTCAATCATTCAATATTTGTTGAAACATGGTGGGGATATCATGGCATTAAATCTTGATGGAAACCTGCCAGCCGATGTTGTTGAGGAGAATGATGAGGTCGTTAATTACCTTGATAAGGAGATGTTGAAGTTAGGTGAGATGAACAAGCAGTTTTTGACGAGGTCTTGTCTCTTGCTTAGCTAGCAGTGATTGAATATTTCCAGGGTATGATGAAGCAGCTATTGATGAGCTCAGAGTAAGGCAAGGAAAACAATTATTGGACGATTTAAAAGATTCTGTTGAGAAAGGAAGAAGTCTGGACATCCAGGATGAAGATGGTGCCACAGCATTTCATGTTGCAGCAGCAAATGGCTGGTCAAACGTTGTTGATTTTTTGCTTGAAAACGAGGCAGATTTTGAGATAGCTGACAAAGATGGATGGCAACCTATACATGCTGCGGCCACATGGGGACATGTTAGTTCACTTCTGTTTTGTGTTGAAGAACAAATAGCAAAAGAACTTGTAGTTCCACTTTACTTGAAGATATGTGTACAATATGCTTTCACTTAAATACTCATATACTTATATATATATTTGTTCCAGGAAACAATCTTAGAGATACTTGTAGCAAGTGGAGCCGATCTAGATTCAAAAACAAATGACTCAAGAACTCCTCTAGGTAGACATCGCAATGCGTCTTTTATATTTCATTTATCCCATTGGTGTTATGATATACTGATTCATGCATTGTAGACTTGACTGAGGAAAGTGAAATAATCGATTTGATTGAGGAGCTTAAGACGAAAGAAGTGAAATATCCAAGAAAAGGAAAAGGTGTTCGTAGAAAGCGAAGCAATACCTCCAAGTTAGTATTGTTTCTTTTCTCAAACAATTCATTGAAGATAAAAAAGGTCAGGTTATTAGGAATAGGAGTCATTGTTTGAATTGAATGATTTCTGTTTTCAAAGTTCATCAATCAAGAGAACTAGCATTCATGAGAAGAGCGAGTTGTCCCATGCAGACACCAAGGCTGAAGGAGCAGCATTGTTCATGCAACTACAAAATAATGTAAGTGCACTTTTTTGTGGTTCTCTTTCATGAATCTTGATCAGAATCAATATTTTGTGTTTTTAGGAGAACACAGTAGTTAGTTCCCCAGATCCAGTCAAGACTACTGAAGCATTTAGCACTGAAAAACGAAGCTCACAAGAAGAATGTCGTTCATCTGGTTATGCCAGTGAGGGCAGTTCTGATACAAAGACGGATGAAAAATATGAGGAAACAGCCAAATTGAAGTTGCATGAAGATGCACAAGAGGAACAAGAGCAAGTGCAAACAAATGACATTGAAGTAAAGCTTGATGAAGGAAAAGACTTGGGAGAAAAACAAAAGCAAGTGCAAAAGAATGAAATAAAAGTGAAGTTATTAGATAAAGACAAAGGACAAAATATTCTGAAACCTGAAGAGAAAAAAACTATAAAGCAATCTCCAGTTCCTAAACCCCCACGACGTGGTACGTACTCTGCAGCCAGGCATGATCCTCAAGCATATATTAATTATGAGATTGAACCCATTGATGACACAAGCTCCAGTAAGCAGGAAGATGTAAAACAAACTTTAGACACTCAAAATAGGAATGTGAAGCAAGATGTTTCTGAAGAATCAAAACCTGCAATGACTCAAAACACTGAACATAAAACCCATGAGCACTTGGAGAAGGAGATTGAGCCTGTGAACACTAGGCGCGATGTGAGGCAAGTTGAGAAGAGAATTCCGACGACGTTGCCAAAGCTGCCTTCAAGTGATAAACGAAAAGCTCCAGAACCACCAAACGTTGCAACAAAGACAAAATCACTGCCTGAAAAGAGCTCAAGGAAAGGTGATTGCTATTAAAATTTACTTAAAGTTTTAAAACAACTTTATCTGGTTTCAGATGGATGTCACTAGAATAATGGTAAGTGGATAGTTGGTCATTGTATGCATGACAATATTAGTTTTTTCTTATCTAGCAAATAGACTTCGTGCACGAAGCTCAGAAAGCTCGAGTAAAAAACGCTGCATCATCCTGTGATTCAGCTTTGACGCATGAGAAACTGCAGGACAGTGAGTCAGGAGGACGTAAGTTTACTTTCCCAGGAAGCCGCAAGACATGTTGTCATTTAATGTGATATAATGGCACTCTATGTGCTACACTGCACATGTCAGTTTGAAATAGAGAATGTTATAATTTCCATAGCAACATATTAAAGCTTATCATTCCAAAAAGATTGTGTTGCTTTATATGACGAACTTATAAGATATTTTTATATGTGAATGAAATACACTGAATTACTAGACTGGCAATTTTTGGTCAGTAATTTAGCTTATTGTGGACTTTGACTAGTACAAATGTTAGAAAATATTGCCCAGGGGCCAGTTGTATAAAACCTTTAACTACGTTTTAGCTGCAATTTCGTTGTTAAAAAGTAGTTAAATCTTGAATAGGCGATTCTTGTTGGTTGATATGCGTACTTAACTAGAGTTAACTTTAACCACATTTTTATACAACCAGCTCCAGCATTTTAATGTGTGAAATGATAGAATTTATTTTATAGTTTGTACATTAGAAAGATTATGATTAATAGATCATTCATGAACATTAAAGCTCTTCCCAGGTATTTCTAACTTGAATTTATTGCTCACCTTCTTGCAAACCATTGCAACCATGGACAAAGTCAGGGCCATCAATGAAGAGAACTAACAAAGTTTTTTGCTCTTGCTATTAGCTAGTCTGCAGTACTTGATGAGAAGTGGAAAGTGACTCCAAAGTTTCAAAAATTCTTTCATCCACAATAGTGGTCCTGAAGCTTGGGCTGGTTTGTTTTATGTCATCTCCTCTCAAAATGATGCTGGGACAAAATATCATCAAATCACCCACTCAAGGAGAACGGCAAATTAATTAGTGATCTTTCCATGATTTGTATCATTAAAACTTCAGATTTTCCCTCCATACATGGACTGCTCTATTTGCCTTCTTATATCATTTTACTTTCTCCAAGTCACTTCAACTTCATCAGTTCTATATCTAATATCAATGACATTAATAAGTAAACTATCCACATTAACTATTTCAAAATCTTAATAAGCTGTTAAAGATCACATGATCTTACCTTTGAGTGCACCATGTATCTTCAATAGGTGTCACATGACCAGCACGGAACATTTCCCAACCAGCTTGAGCTATCATGACTCCATTGTCAATACAATATCTTTCATCTGTAGCATACACTGTTGCTCCTCTCTCACGAGCCATCTCAGCTATACATTTTAACAACATCAAGTTTGACAATAAAAAATACATCTTTTTGGTTGAGGACTTGCCATAAATGAATATTCACATAGAAAGCATTACCCATCATTTCTTGAAGTCTTGTGTTACCTAAAAGATATGAATATTTACATACTTTTCCCAAGTGTCTTAGTTCAAAATTTCAAACATCCATTATTTTGCACTTACAGCCAACTCCTCCCACAATAAGAACCTCGCTTGAACTACAATGCGCCATCGCCCGTTCTAGACACCACAACATTTATCAGTACAACATTCTTGCAAAGCTATGCTCTTCCCTTCACAATGAATATATATGCTTGAGATGAGAAACCAACTCACCAGTAGTCTCCACTAACATTGCAAACACTGTCTCCTAAAATGAACAAACTTAAAATGTCAGATAACTACCATTTCTTTTGCGGGTAAAACTAAGATCATCTTTCATATCCAAGTTTAAAATTCATGTTTTGTACCTGAAGAGAAAAGCAAAGATCTTCTGGAGTACACTCGCCTTTCTTTAGCAATCTGTCAGCTGTACTCTAAATAACAATGCATTTAGGAAAGTTCACATTAAACATCCACAATATTTCAAGACAAAGTAAACACCAAAGTAGGGCACAATTATAGTTTTCTAGTCTCTAGCATACCTCTATGTAAGAAAGAATGCCTGAAAATGAGACATCCATTCCTTTCACTGCATATGGCAGTTCAATATACTTTTTACCTCTAAAACAAAAACAATACAATCAATATGGTCACACATTATATGATACACTGTAAAACCAAATTTGCCTTTTAGCCATTTGTTCAATATTGTAGCCAGGACTTGGGTCATTAGATAACTAAAGATAAGAAGATGACCTTCATACTACCAGTATTCAAAGGGATAAACGTTTAAACTTACATACGAACCTTTAAAACTCGTGCAAATCTATCCAAACAATTTCCAACAGCAATATCAATAGTTTCTCCAAAGATTCTATACCTTCTCTGAGAATATGCAATCACCTGAGTGTTACCACCACTCACATAAAGCACTATCGGATTGCTCGCACCCGTAATCAACCGTCCCATCTCAATGTGACCAATGCAATGATTGACAGCCACGATTGGTTTCTTCCAGAGCTGGGCCAAGGTTCTTACGACGACAGCAACAGACACCAATGGTGCTCCCATACCAGGACCTAAAAACTCAAAAGAATCAATCTTTAAATTCTGGACAGGTATTAACTATTTCAAGAAAGAGGGAAAAATTTTACCCCGAAAACAAAAGAAATGCTGAATACCTTTAGTATAACACAAGCAATCGATGTCTCGAGGCTTGACCTTTGCATCATCTAATGCTCTATAAATAACACAGAGTTGACATATACTTGGAAGGCAAAAACAGCATCAACAGCAAGGACAATTACTTTTGAAGAATATCTAGTATGTGCTCTTGATGGTGCTTCGCAGTTTCCCCTGGGAGAAAACCTGCCAAAAAAAATTAATTTAAGTTGCTACCCCCTATCAAACTGGTATTCTATTTTGAAGCTCACCTTGACCGGGGGGTGTTATGTAAGTTTTTCTCACATTGGACAAAACTCTGCCATCTTCTATTATTCCAATGCCAATCTTGTTCGCACTTCCTTCGAAACCTATAGCTATCGTCATGGTTCTCACACATGTATTAACGTTTTTCTACTTTTGCGAAAATTGTGCGAGTATTTACGAACGAGTGCAGACACTTTTGCTACGTTTTTAGGCGTCACAAAAGTGGGCAGTTCACAAATACACGATGGGAGTAAAGCAATTATATTAAAAGAAATAACTACCGCATCAAAACTAGCAATCAAATTCGTTTATCAATCACCATTCCTCACCGCCATTTTGAAAATCTTGGCGCCGAAACTTCAACTGAGCACGCGCAGCACAAGCACAACTCTCGACCAATCACTAAGCGTGGGTCATGCTGGCGGGTTACTTCATGTAAAATAGCAATATTGCCTTCAAGTAATCAAGTTAAAGTCTTTGATTTATTGACTTAGTTGAGCTGAGCAATGGACGTTCTCCTGAAATGTCCGCAGAAGTAAGTGTTAAGTTAAACTTAGTTAATGAATGTGCACGATGTTTGTGTGCAAAATTTATACTGCAAAATTTCTCACAGATTTGCAAATCAAAGTCTGGATTCACAGTTGTTTGTAGTGACCAACCACTGGTGCAATGGAGTTCAAAAGTGCATTGTCTGAACTGTTTCCAAAGAGAGTTAACAGAAGAGCAACTCCATATCCAGTCGCACGTTCACCCTACAAACACCAACACTTCCTTAAATGACGTAATTGAACCATTAGGGAGACATGTTTACAACAGATAAAACAAAACCCAATTTGTTTTATTTTCACTCACAAAATAGACAGGTGCCGCAATGTCAAAATGAATCCAGGCTCCCGGAAAATCAAACCCAAGATGTGCACCTGGAACAGTTGAGAAAGCACATTCATAGCAACGAGCTGAATATATATGTACATAATGAACATGAAATAAACATACCAATGAATAAACCAGCACAAGAACTTTGAGCATTGTCTCGATTCTAGTTAAAAAATGTAACCTAGTAAAGTGTGATCATAATATAATACAAAAAGCTTATGGTTCTCACTTTGACTGAATTCTTCATGTCTGCTACAGCGCTCGAAAATTCTTGGAAATGCAGTTCAGGTGAGTACGGAAGAGGATGCTAGAAGTATAGACAGATGTTTGAAAAAGGGAATTATATTTCCCCTAGATTGCTCCTATAACAAACAAAACACCATACCACTAGATCTCCACAGAATCTTCCAGCACAAACTGATGCTTTCTCCCAATCTTCATTATTTGTCACAACAGCTGCATGATAAAGCCCTGTCGAAATGCCCTGGGCACCAGTCAGTGTTGCCATGTCAACCACAATATTTGCTTTCAAGTCTTTAGCTGCATAGGCAACCTACGAAATATAAGAATTTGCAAAATGCACACAATGCTGTATTAAATGCATAGACACATAAGCTTACACCATCACCAAGCGCAAGTCTTCCTTCAGCATCTGTGTTATTGATTTCTACAGTTCTGAAAAAAAAAACATTCATGAGACTCAATATCTTTTATCATTCATACAACACCAGGCTAGTGCTGTTGTATCGTTGTCTTCTTACTTTCCGGAGTAAAACAAGTGAATATCATCAGGTCTTGTTGCCTTAGGACCAACAGCATTTTCAGCAAGACAAAACAATGCATGAAGATTCTTTTTAAAACCCTGGAAAATATGAAGACAATATTGCACAGCATTGCACTGAGAGTAACAAAAATAAACAACCTTAGATTCGAATATTCATGAAACTTATATCTGGTCCATACTTGTTTAACGGCAGCTTTGAAAGCTCCCAATATTGCAGCTGCTCCGCCGCAATCTCGCTTCATACCTGGCATTGCTGTCTAAAAGATCAAAATAAAACATCTTGTATAAGCAATGTATGAAGAAGACTCATCTCAAGAAAGTGAAAATTCTCACCTTGCCTTTGATTGATAAGCCTCCAGTATCATACACAATTCCTTTGCCTACCCATGCAATATTTTCACTTGAATCCGCACCTTCAGGCCTGTGACTTAATATTGCTAATGCTGGGGGATGTATTGCAGCTTTACCAACACCATACAGACCTGCAAAGTGTAGCCCAATTTAGATACTCAGCTTAAATACAATAGTCTACCTGCCAGCCAGTTGGTCTGGTTGTCTGCCAGTGAGATTGTCTATCTGTTACTATGCAATGTAATTGATCTAAAGTTTCCTTGACCTCCAAAGCCACGTTTCTGAAGTTCCTCATCTCGAATTATGACAGGTTCAATGCCTAATTCCTTACCAACCTTTTTAACTTCCTAATAAAACAAAATACTAATCATGAGAAAACCAGACATGCGAACTTCATTCCAATTTGTTACCTGACCTCTAAAAATGCATCAGTGTGCATCTCATTGCAAGGAGCATCAACAATTTGAGCTGCCAGTCTAATTCCATTAGCTGTTGCACTAAGAGAAGCAATTTCTGCAGCTGTTGGGGGTGAAGTGTCTTCACCTTTGAAACAGAACTCCACTGTGATAGTTGACTGTTTCTTTTCACTCAAAAAATTCTTGCGAGTGTAAATTGGGAATGAACGAGCAACAGCACACCCGAGTGCAAACATATGACTTCTCTCACATACTATCTACAAAAATAAGGACCTTTCAGATTGGTGATTTTTACAAATACGACAGGTTGTTTGAGTAACTCACTAAAACACATCCATCTTGTCCACTCATGATGCTAGTTAGCAATGCTGTCAGTGAATGAGGTCGACAGGGTGAGTCGTGTCTGCTTGCATGAAATGGCAACGCTCCAACATATGCTTGGCTCAACCATAAACTACAGCAATGAGGCTTGGCCATTGACGGTGATAAAGACGAGATACATCCATTGAAAGTCTGCAGGAAACAAATGTTTCAAAAATAGGAATGAGTACATCAGACATTTGCGGAAGGTATCTATCTTTGCAAGGGGGCGTTGGCTTTTTATATTGGTACAGGGTGGTACACTACAGGTCAATTGCCATGCAACATTTTCCATGCAGTAAACCACACAAAACTCTCACAACCAAGTAGAAATTGACCAAATATAAGTCAGTCAAAATAGTGAGGATAATATGTATTGGGGATGTTGGGAGATTGGTGAACAGTATGCAAATGAAACAGAAACTTTAACATGACTTTATTTGGATGCAATAATATTTGCTTCAATGTTGTTTAATCGCTTTAATTTTTTTTGTCTTGCGCCTCACCTCTTTTGAGACACGGCCTGCAAATTTTCGAGACACTTCATCAAAACTGAGTTGCTTTAAATAGGCGGGTTGACCAACAATAACTAGCTGTTTTTCTAGGGGGTCAATGGTAGAGCTCTCTGCTGAGTACTCTACATCCACTGTGTACACCATTTCTTTTGCAAATTTATACGCTCAACTTCTTCTAATCGATCTTTTTTAATAATTGTTTTCTAATTTCACTTGCTGAAAACTTTCTTTGATGGTTTATATTTTTGGTCACGCGCGTTTCACGACTACAGCACATGGCATTGATTTGTTGACGGCGCGACTAGCAAAAAGTCTGGGTTCAAGACTGCAGAGAGAATGAAAACAAAATGGCGGTTGCAAGGAGTGGAGAAATTTAGTTTGGGTTACCCGCTAGTGTTGTTGCTTTAGGCTGCAATGAATTGCTACCATGTTGCGTTTGTTCAACCATGCAAAGAATGCAAAGGTGCGAGCAAACTTTATTTTATAATTAAATGAGCATCTGGCAATTTACCAAAACATTGCTGTCGGTTTCAGAGGGCGATATTTCCTACTCAAATTCATTAAGAAAGTTGTGGAAAAAACTGCAGCTGTCAGAGCCGAATTCTACGGAAAAACGTGATGGTTGGTAGTAGTTTAATATCTTCAATAATAAATAAGTAAATTCGTACTGAGCTTTCCGTCGTCTTAATGCCTTGTAGTTTTACCTTCTTTCAAATTTCACAAGAAATTCTTTCAAGTGTTTCTTCCGCGTACGTTGTCGGTAAGTTGTGTTTATCATTAAATTTCACCTACTGAAGGTCTCTCATGAAACAAAGATATACGCTGTGTTACCGCTCCGGTACAGATGAAGTGGAAAACGGCCATTAGTTTACAAAGAAGCTAACGGGAACTATTTCCTGGCTTGTAGATTATAGAACGTTCTGGCAAAACCTTAGAAAAGAAAGACAACCGATGGTTTGACTTCGAGGACGAACATTGCAATGTCTCCTTGGATAACTTGGTAAAAGAGTTGGATAGTTTCAGGTAACCGTAGTTCCGATGTATGATTGTAAATGAACGAAGATTTCAGAGCGCTGTATAAAATTTGAAAGGCGTCCCCGATTAAATGACCGCCTGTATTTTTTGTTCTTTTAAGCTGGAAGGACTTGAATTATTCAGAGTTACTCGCAAAGAAACTACACGAAGTAGCGGATCTATTACCAGATTTAAGTAAGTATTCTTAGTCTCAAAATTGCCGACAATATTATGTTCGTTAATACAAACGCTTTTTTTTCCAAGCTTATATTCTCAACAGCTACTGGCTGACATGTGGACACACTGACTGTCTTGGAATCAGGTAAAATGTCCAAAGAGGATTGTTTTTTTGAACATTTTCTAACCGTGTTTAAACATTGTATTTTTCAGTGACAATATTGCACTTTACGGAGCTCTGAAGCGACTACAAACCTGGAACAACGCATCAATAACGCTCGTTTGTGTCACAGATACATGTGATTTATGGTACTATTGATTTTATTCATACTTCTTCTGTTTCACCATTCTACAGTTTGTATATAATTATTATTTTCCAGGGAAAGTGAGTTGTTGGAACAACTGGATGTATCTGTGGTGAAACCTGATGAGAATATTTTGGTAGATAATAACCGTTGCATCTGGCAAGGATCTCTTGAGTCTCTTCAAAATGAACAGGTAGCCTTACTTGATAGTTACAATGCACGGAAAACATACAGAAGAATTTGTTGTGCTTCAAATCTTGGACGAAATCTTTCAACGTGCAATTCAATCTACTTTTCCTTGAATTACTTGTTTTTACTTCAGATTTCTGATGATTGGCGTCTGTCACAAACTCAAGTCTTATTTTACAGCGACATTGCTGTACTCCGTGAAGACGAACTTCTTGTTGACAACATCAAAGTAATTTGTGAACTTCCTAAGATAGCAATACCATTACGGAAGATTTTGCCATCTCAATTCTTACTGTATCCTTGATCACTGGTTGGTTGAGATAAACAATGAGTCATCCCACAACTGTATCTTCTGTTCACACCAGTCCTGGCGCTACCAAACTTATACGATCCTCTTGTCTCCTCTGTTTCTTATTTTTGTATAAAAAGTGTTCTTAGCGTGATTAGATATCACAAGAGTTTCCTCAAGCAAGTACTTGAGTTCCAGGAAAGTTTAAATTCTGGAGCGTTATATGAAGAAAATGAGGTATGTTCAGGATGCTATCAATATTTAAACTCAGTAGTGTTTTCATCACATGGCTGTATGTTCAAGGAAACTTTACTGCTGGCGTCAGTCGCAAGTAGTGACAAGATGTACGAAAGAAGAACAAAAAAGACAGCGGATTGGATGGATTTCATTAACACAGAGTCCGATTTATGTAATTTTAAAATATCAGTTGAGATAGAAGAATTTCTACAATCAAATGAGTCAGTGTTTTATTATTCGGTATAGATAAGGAAAAGTCTCCTGCGAGAAAGACGTATTATCTTGTCTTGTACCCAATACAACCTGGAATATTTACTGCTTATTTCATCCGAGCTGAGACTCTGATTACCGCTGACCGCTTGCCTGATTTATTCCGAACAGGCTGTCCCGTGACTGAAGAAGGTAGATACCCAGACAGTACAAAGCTGAGTGCCTAGACTTTGGGACTGTCATATTACCAATAAGGTTTTTTGTCTCTTTCCTTGAAGATCAGGATCCATTTAACGATTTTATGGAACGAAAAATGTTGCAATTACTTGACGAAGCAAAAAGGTTGTACTCCAAAAAGTTTGACAGAACATACAAATTTCCATATTGTGAGAAATTTAATTGTTGTTTATAGTTTAGAGAATAGTCCAATAAAGAGTGATTTTTCATTAGCAGGTAAATAGTGGAAGAGAAACACTTTAATATAAAATATTATGTAAGTTTGCCATATAACAGTGACTCGTGTGTTTAAAACTGCAATACTCCGTCTTTTAGTACATTTAGATGCTTCTGAAATGTTAAAACATTTCACAAAAGATGGAAAACCCACGAAAAAAGAATTAAGTTCACTTCTAAAACAGGTACACAAGATGTTTTGAAAATATTCGTACTCCCAAAATATCTTAGATTTCTAACGTCCTCTTTTAAGATGGAAGAAAAAGGAGAAATCTCGCCAAGAAAACAGGAAGGTACAGAAATTGTGACATAATATAAATCAGAGAACTACATTTGTTTCTTCAAATCGAAGGAGCAAGTGTCCTTCATTGAAATTGTTTTTGACATTTTAGAAATGCAGAACGTTGAACGTAAAAATGACGTGCAGTAAGTGAATATACATCCCACCACTTCAAACTCAGTCAAGTAGTAAACAAGGCTTTAACATTTCCTTGCAGATATTGTCCAGACAACACCATGACGACCATTATACCACAACCTCCACCAAAACACGAGACGTTGTCAATATGTAACAATCCACAGACTTTGGCTAGAGCCAAGCTCCTTGATGTGAAATTAAGGAAATCTGGCAGTGCTCCTAAACAAACACGGCGAGCAAGTGATCGTGCAAAGAAAACCAGATCAAGGTAGCCCTTAGAAAAACCTCAGCAATATATGTGAACACTTCGTTGTGAAATGCTTTCATTCTGTTCAAGTGACATTTCATTAAACGAGAAACAAAATGAAGGACATGGGACAAGCAAGCAAGATCTTCCATCCAAAGATCAGTCTAAAAAGAGACGAAGATCATTTGACGGCGACGAAAAAGCTCCAGGTTATATAATTATCTGATTCTTCATGTAAGCGTATGAATTAGCATCAAATAACGCTTCAATTTTCATGCTTTCTATAGCAGCAAGTGGGAAGGAGAAACGATCAGACAGACACAAACGAGTAGGTTTCATTTCTGAGAATACTTCGATGAAGGGTAATTATAATTAATTCTTCTTCATTCTTACAGCGTCTAGCCAGAGTTGTGAAAAGATGTTTGGTGAAGTATGGTGTGAATCCCGAAGAAGAATGTTTCACGACTTGCTCAGAACGACTGTATTACCTCGTCAAGAGTTTTCTCAAAGTAAATAAACCATTGACTTCAAGCGATGTTTTTAGACTGTGAATTGCCTTGTACATCATGTACAAACTCCACTTTGTTTAGGATTTGAAAACGTCAGAAAATCTAAACAACGAGATGAAGAAACTCGCCGACTCCAATGTCGCCACGGTAAAAACGCTTTGGTGTATTCTTTTCGTTTATGGCTCCGCCCCGGTCTTCTTCACTGGTTAAATGTATGTTTTGAGACAAATATCTTGCATTCAAGATCATATTTTTCCCAGGTGGTCGAGTTTGAAAGACGACGGTTTGCCAGCAGAGCTGATGTCGTCACGAAACAGAACACATTATCAGGTGACGTTACAAAGCGAAGTATGTCATCAAATGTACTCAATTTACAGAGCACGTCATCAGATGACGTTACGACGCCGACGCCGACGTCGTCACAACAGATAACTTAGATTCATCGTATCTAGACACATTATATAATTTGTATAAAAACTACATATTGGAACTATCTAAAATTATCTACCTACGAGGTATGATTGTTTTGAGGATTTCTCAAATGCTCACAGATGCTATACCTCGGCAACCGAAATACGGGTTCAAAAAACTGCTCGGGGTAAAATCCATTTTGTTTCGTAGCATGATCGAGGCTAACTAATCTACTCTTATTACCTTTTCATTTTTTTCTCTACAAAATTATTCTGATGTAAAAATATTCACACTCAACGAAAATACTTCTCTGTCCGCTGGGCTTAATACCCTTGGGGTCTGGGGCCAACGGTTGGTGACGTCAATATTTAGAAGACGGAGACTGGTGAACAGTGACATTATTCTATGACTTCTTGTCCAAGAATCGTCTAGATAATTGAGAATGTAATTGCTCATGCACGGGAAATGAATATGGTCAAAGTGAAAATAATTTCGCGACAAAACTTACTTCCTAGCCTTCTGCATCATCTGTTTCTTTCGCTCACTCAGGGAAGCTTGTCTTTGGTCAGTTACATCCGCAAAATCAACTCCAAACGTGCCTCTTTCACTTGTACTAGAGCCAGACCCCTCTGTCCTGAATGTTGAGCCATGTTCTGCAGCTTGTCTCTCGTCTCTATCCTGGATATTTGTCTCTGATGAAGACACGTGACTGCCACCTTCCTGTACCTCAGGCAGTTCGGGTCCATCTTCCGTGGGCTCCTCCCACACCTGCATTTTCATGAACAATGTTCACATGAATGAGTGAGAATACAATTTGTTTGTAAGCTTTAATAAGGGTTTAAACTTCTAAAATAGACCACCATTCACAGCCCTGTGGCACCCTAGTGAGCTATCAATACAGACAGCTCTGACACAAAGTTATCACTAAGAGAGAATTTTACTTACTGTGGCAGAAGGAATATTTCCCTCAAGAATATTGTCAGTAGTAATATCAACTGAACGCGTTCTTTCAAGATCAGAACGAATCACATTGAGAGGAATATTGGGAAAGATTGCTTGAACTTCATGAGCCTAATGATAACAATAACAGATGAACTAAATATATCAACAAGTAAACTTACTTTCACACTGAAAATCATCTTCTCTATATAATACAATATAATTTCCTCACCATTGAGTCAATTCTGCTGTCTGGAATCTGAGTTTGCTCATGAGCAGCAACTTGTGTGTGTAGAACTTCAACAGAGAAACTGGGGAACCAGCTTGCGATCTGTCGACCATCAAAGTGGAAGAAATGATTCCTAGAAGAAAAAAAAATTAGAGTGAGTCAAAGATTTTTAAGAAGCCAAGTGTATTAGATTGCAGATATACCAGAGCAGTAATTACCTCAGCAGTGCTCTTCTTGGAAGTCTGTCTCCTTGTTCATCAGGATCTTTCATTTCTTCTTCCAAAGAATGACGACATGTTGGACATGAGGAATCATGCACCAGCCATGAACACAAGCAATCACTAGAAAAAAAGATAAACGAAATATATATATAATATTTTGTGGAAACACCACTTAAATTTACTCATGCAAAGTATTAAATATATAAATTATTAAATAAATTATTTTGCTAAAAAATTATTAAAACTATTAAATTTATAAAAATATTTGTTTATGCACAAATGTGCATGGTGTTTCCACAAAATTTTTCATTTACTGTAAATCACCATGCAAACAATCAAAAACTTGTTACGATAAACATACTTAGTGAGACATGGTTGGAAGAACAAATATTCAGTTGAATTAAATCTCTTTTGTTGCATTATAAGGAGAATTTACAAACCTGTGAAAGAGATGGCCACATTTCAATTGCTTTGCTTTCGTCATCGCTTCCCAGCATATTGCACATTTATTGTCTGCTTCCAGCATCTCAGATGTTGCATCTTCAAACCTACAAAAGTAACACAAAAGTTTCAACAAATCTCTTAGCTACTGGTCTAAATATTTCAAGATTCTACGAACCTTTGGTCGACAATTTTTTTCACTCGTATTATCTTATGATGTGTGCTCAGTCTGTGTTTGATATCGTGGAACAATGAACGTAATTGCATGCAGAGAACCAGGCTAGCCATACTCAGGAAGATATTGGCGTAAATCTGAAGATGAGAATACAAATAAGTCTTTCAGTGACGAGTAAAGTTATCTTCTATTCAAAAGAGTTTAACTTACCAACATATAAATATGATAAATCATATCTACAACCAACATTGTTAGATCAAATCCAATGTCACTATAGTAAGACACTGTTTTCTGATTTTGCCAACTTGAATTGCTTCTTAGGTCCACCAAATGAATAGCATATCTGGATAAAAAAGATTGTAAAACAACTGACTGGCTCTACATTCCAACACTAGATGTATTCAGACATATTTAGTTTTGGATATTGTTACTTAAAAAAAAAATGCCCAATTTGTATGGATTACTTACTTGGTAGCAAGATGGAGCACTTTAAGTGACAGCAAACTGACCTAGAAAGATCATACACAACATTTATTCATTTGAATTATCAATGATAGGTCTGTTTACATGAGCAATTCTTGTTGCGATTCTTCTAGTGTTGAAGGATGCAATAGAGTGACGCCTGACAAACACACTTGATCGAAAAATGTCATCATTGAACTTTTCAGTGGAGCAGCTCAATCCAATACACCAGGAGGAGAAATATCACAGAAAACATCACAAGTGTTGACAGACTTAAGTGCCTACTTTATAGCCAAGGTTGTCTCTGCTTGTCTTTCAATCTGTCTGCCTTTCTGCTTGCTTGTCTGTTCACCTGTCTATCTGCCTACCTGTCTGTGTGTCCTAATAAAGAATGTGTGTTTCTTGTTTAAATTACCTCACAAAATAGAAAGAAGAAAACATGAATGTCTCTTTGTTGTCCAACATACAATGACAATCCAGTCAATGCACAACATGAAAAAATGATGCCAATGACAAGTGAAAGGACTTTACCATGTTGTACATGTGTTGTTGATGGTGAATAAGACAGCTGAAACACAAAACACATACACTATTTGTGAGACAAAGCTTGATTTATGAAGTAACTTGATGACACTCACATATTGAAATCTGTCACAACAAAGCTGGGTGAAGAGTTGAAAGAAACCAATGATAGTAAACCAAGCACACCACAACATTGCTTCGTTCATTTGTTGCACGTTTAGAACACCAAATATGAAGATAAATTTGTAGAAAATGAAATTCCAGAATTTGTCTTTGATGTGCTAGATATAAATACAAGAATAAAACTCATATATGGTCATCAAAAAAACAATTGCCAATGCATTCCAGCACAAAAGAATTGTTCTTCATAGTTTACAACAGCTGTTTATAAACGCATGACTAACAAATCTTCCATTTTTAATTCTAAAAAGCCAACAAAGCATTCGTTTTCATGTCTCTCTTAGGAAAATGCAAATAATTAAACTGCACAAAAAAATAGCTCCAAAAGTGACACCTAAGAGTATACAATTACCTGTTTGTATAAATATTATGTATTAATAAGTTAACATAAAAGTCACATTTTATGTAAATAAGCAATTTTGATGATTCATAACGATAATTATAAAACCTATGCATTGTCTTGAATAATTTTTATACTAAAACATTATACCTGCAATTCATTGGGTCTCAAATCTCCAAAAACAAGTCTCTGAATTATTTTTCCTATTAAAAAGAATCCACAATAGACCATATTGACGGTAGACTAAAAAATGAAAACAAAATATTGACATGTTTGTATTTTTACAAAGTTATAAAAGCAGCCCAGATATGCAAAAATTAAATAGATAACGTACCCAAGTACAAAATGGATCTCTTGCCATGCAAGAAGTTATTATTTGCCAAATATTTTCCTCTTCATGGCTTGAAATCTCACAGTTAAATTGGTAACCATAAATTGCAGCGAGCAGAAACAGCAGGAAGCTGCCTACTGTGTACGACTTGAGCGATGGTAGAGGCAAATTATCCAATAAAACAACAGCCATGACATCAAGATTAGCTAAATGTTCTTAAAAATGCGGTATTTAATGAAAGAAAAAGTGATATCTCGCGGATATTTTGAGTTCGAACACACAACTACATCATCTTGCTTCTCAAAGCTTCCCTTCGATTGCTTCCACTTTGCAAAATCGAAAATTTTCTCAACCTCGTTACGAGGCTCTCCGGTAGAGTAGAGATGACGACAAACAGCCTGGGAACGAGATCCAGGCAGATTCAGGAGAGAATCTTTAAAATTTCAGACACCCTCCATACTTCATGTTATATCGAACGTAACTTCAGCTCTCAACTACACGCTCTCTAGTTCAAACCTCTCCTTGACATTTGGTCATTTTTTTAATCAAAAACCCTTTTTTTTCCATCCATTAAAATATATCTAAAACCTTTACGGGATACAAAAACACGATTTGGGTTGAAAGACATCTTTAAAAATTTTTTCCTCCTTTTAAAACCGAATTTTTAAAATTTTTAATGTACGCATGCGCAATGCGCGCATTTGCACCACTACAATTACACGTGCACTAAACAACGTACATATACATAGGATGTTGAGATTACTGTCTGAAATGAGTTGGCTGCTAATCACGAGTCTTGGAAGAAGGTC